>CM075869.1:19462418-19759918 GCA_038021265.1 Cyprinella venusta | reverse complement strand
CAAAGGACATTTTATTGTTATATAATTTCAGAGAAACAAATGAGATATCATCACATAACATCTTGACTAGAATGGGTATGTGTGATGGATCTGCCCTGTGCCTTGGCAAATCACATCTCAAAAAATTAGTCCATTGCCACAAAACAGGGAGCAAAGTAGTTTTCAATTGTGATGTTTTATTAAATCTTGCTTACACAAGATAAAGTGTGATCAAGCCTTATTAGAGAGGGAAAAAGGTGAGAAATTGTAACAGTTAAAAACAAGAAAGTCCCAAAATTGTATTCAATTCAGATTACATCACAGGAAAAATCCAATATTCAAAAAGGACATATTTGGGCTTGAGCCTCTCAAACTGACAGAGGACAAAGGATCAACACCACATTTCCCAGGGTACATTAAGTAACAAAACTTCTCTACACTCTAAAAAATGCTGGGTTGTTTTAACCCAATTTTGGGTAAAATGTGGACAAACCCAGCCATTGGGTTACATTTTTAAATTACATTTTTAACCCAATGGCTGGGTTTGTCCATATTTTACCCAAAATTGGGTTAAAACAACCCAGCATTTTTTAGAGTGTAGACAAACATACACTGAATTTTATAAGAGGTGGCCAGCACCATTAAAACAAAGAAGGGGAAACATTACCATACAAAATTTCACAACAATAACAACACAAACCCTGGAATAAAAACAATACATTTAACTAAATTTAGAGCCATGGATAAATTATAGTTAATGCAAAAGAATCTTATTAAACAAACTTCACATTGATCAAGACATCACATTTTCCTATGTCCCCTCTAAAACATAAGAGTTGGTACAGTTTCATTTCCTTTATAATTCCCATAAAACAGATCAACTTCCTGTTTGAATCTCTTTGTCACTGGCTGGTCCATACCGCAACACAACAGGTACTAAACATTTCAAGTCATTACTAAATGAAGTAACAGTTTAAGCTGTTTTTAGAAATCACATTTTAGCCAAAGATGAATTTTAGCTGGTTTTAATGTTTTAATCTTAAGTCAAATAACTAAGCCCGTGCACTGACTCAGTACAATGACAAACAAAGATCTTAAACCAAACCATAGTAATGTCCTTTTATTTCTAGATCAAATGCAAATATGAAGAGATTAAACTTGTGTGGCTTAAATACTGGCCATCACAGTATGTCAACATTGCTTGTGAAATATGGCCAGAAACGTACACAAGACAGATTAATTGTCACACATTAATTATGTCCAGATTTCACAACTTGACCCTACATTAGTAGACAAATGTAGACACTACATTTCTCAAAAAGTGTTCCAAGAAATTTTTCATTTTCTTTTAATTCATTTTATTTATGACCAATATCTAGGTTCCAAAATGATGTTTTCCAAATGACACATTGACACAAATGTTAAACACATTTTATATGGTGTTCTACACAACGTGCATTTTATCGCTATTGGTCTTAAAGATATAGTTCACCCATAAATGAAAACCGTGTCATTTACTCACACTCGTCATTTCAAAGCTGCACTACAAAATGTTTGACATTCATTTGATGGACAGGCTGTATCTCCGTAACTCTTTATCGTATTCAGACCAAACTTTGTCCATGTCATCACAAGCGTCACTTGAGGCTACATCCTGCGTTTCGGCACAGTGCCACCTACTGGTGTGGGGATATGAAAAAATGGCTATTTTTGTTCATAACTTAACGATTTTTCCAAACGTCATAAACATGGTCTTGTTAGATTCAGGGCGTCATGCCGAGTCGACTGATATCCAATTTTCCCAGATCGGCCACTTTGGCTGTCGGCCATGTTGAATTATGTGCTAAAATGCTGTATTTTTTGAACGCATGAACGAAGATTGGTAATTGGAGCCATCATTGTTACTTAAAATATATTATTTTGTTTAAAAAGTCAAGAGGGTTGAGTTAATGAAGACAGTATATTTATGTTTGGGTAACATGTCCATTGAACTGAATCCTGCTTTGCTTAAATATGTTCAGTACTTTGCGCCTGAGTCACATTATAACCTACATTTCACATAATAAATAAAGTGCATGAGATTTTGAAATTTAATGTAGAGATGTAAACTACAGTCAAAATATTTCCAATTCAACATTTCCAGTCCAATTCAGGTATATTTAAATATTTCATTCAGTTAATCAGGTGCCAAATGAGCCAAAAAGACACTTTGGGATCGGCGTGTTCACCTGTACTGTGAACACTTGCCAAAGTGTGTTGTTCTGCCTCCTGGTGTGTTGAGTTTGTAACTTTCCTCAGAGATTCTTGAAGCTCCATCACCAAAACAGATCCGAACATTTCCCACACTCCAAGTGGCTTCAATCCAAGGCCTATTTATTTACCCTTCAGAATGACCCAGGACCATGATATTGTAAAAGTCATGAGTGGATCTATTGTCATTTGAGGAGTATTGAATTGTTGTGCACATTTTCTGGATTCATCATATAGACTGATGCACATTTCCCAAAGGCCATCTCTCCCTCAGCTATTATATATGTCCTGACACCCTGAAATATGACTGTCCCTTAACTATTTACTCGCCAGCAAGTTTCATGGGCCCAAGAATATTTTGTTTTATGAATATTTACACATGCAATATATCAAAATAAAGAACAGATCATCTGCTTTTAAACAAACAAACAAACAAAAAATTTTATTCTAGAGTCATGCTTTTTTTTTTTTTTATCAACACTTAAATGTGGGTAAATTTCATAAAGCTATACATTTTGAGCAAAACACTGAGAAAAACTAGTTTTTGTCAAAGACTTCTTCCAGATCGAATTCAGAACAGTGATCAAAACATAGACACCCATTAGTACGTTTTTGATGTTTGATGTTATTATTCCCATAGGCTATTAATGAAACATTTGACATTCACTAAACGTCAAATTTCTCAAAATCACACCATTCATGCAGTAGATTTTCATAGAGTTGGCTTTAGTGAAATAAAAATTGGGACAAAGACAGGAATTGGAAAAAGATGACATCTCAAGGCTGAAACATGTAAGGTTGGGCTCATTTCATTGCCTACCCCTCTGAATTATGTACATTCAATGACTAACTTCAGTTTGTAAGGTGGTTTTCTCATTCTCGATTGGTTTGGGTCACAGTTTATGTGATATTATAGTAATTCAATTTCAGAGTTGGCTTACCCTTTGCTTTTCTTTTTTTTTCTATTACAGGCATTTCCATGCATATCAACAGGAATTTATGGTAAGAAAAATATCTCTTCATACTCCGAACCTTTTCAGTGTATGTGTTTGTGTGATTCTGAATACGTGCATGAAGAAGCATATGTGCACATATGAATGCTCACTGTGTGTGTGTAAGTGTGTAATGTTTGGTTTAGAATAGCTGATGATAAACAAATTACCTCTACAATCTTATCATGTCTTTGAACTCTCCTGGCATTACTTTCACTTTCAAAATTTGCTCTTGTTTTTTTTTATTTTTTTATTTTTTTTTTATTATTATGTTTAAGTGTGCATTTCTGCATTGTGTGTGTGTGCGTGTTAGGGTTAGGTGTTATGGACTCTATCTTTCAAATGTTTGTGATTTTAATATATTTTAAACGTAATTGATTCCTGTGATGGCAATGCTGAATTTTCATTACTCCATTCTAATATGCCGATTTAATGCTTCAGAAAGATTTCTTATTATCACTGTTAAAGGGCACCTATTATGGAAAATTCACTTTTACATGGTGCTTGAACATAAATGTGTGTTGGCAGTGTGTGAGCAAAACCACCGTAGAATGATAAAAATCCACCCAGTGTTTTTTTTACAATCTCAATAAATCATATGCACTGTCTCAGAACGAGCTGTTCTAAGATTTAGGGCTTTGTGACGTAGAATTGAGCAAGGGGTTTGATTGACAGTGTGGTTGTGGCCTTGACCCCACCCTCGGTGATCTGTACACCATCCTCCATTGTTTCAACGACAGCCGGTAATGTCTCTTGGAAACATAAATGTTCTGTCGTGGGTTAATCCTGTTGTTGTGGCTTAAAAGTTAATCCTCAAGTGTGGATTGTCATCTACTGTTTGCGATCCACCGTCACCTCCAGTAACAGTAAGTGTGTTTTATGATTTTTTAGCAAATAGTCTTTTCAGTCGATGTCGGCAAATTCAACAACAAATGCGTCTAAAGTTGTTGTCGTCGTAGGATGTCTGTGTATATAATTTAAACCTTGCTTGTAAAGTGTCTAACCACACGTTCATATATATATAAAGATATTGTATTAAAAACTGCATATATGTTGTTGTTGTGTAAGTTAGCCATCTCCTCACATTTGCCACAGAAGCACCTGTATGACAAGTAAACATGACGCAGCAAGTCCCTCGCATAAATGTAATTTCGCTTATACTTAGCAAACTTTATCACAGAATGTGTATTTCTCAGCCCTTCTGCTTACCGACTGCCATAGGTTTCAAGTTACGCCCTGATTTTACCACTAGATGGTGCTGGCTCAGAATTTCTCAGGCTCCTTCAGGGCATCGTGCCAATAAACTATACAGAGTTTCGTAATGATACTCTAATGCATTCATAAAATACAACAAATTAATACAAATTCCAAAATTGGATATAGTTTGACTCATACCGTTCAGGAGTTATAAGCAAACATAGCCATTTATCATATCTCCTGTCCAGTAGGTGGTACTGTGCCGAAATGTTGCATGTTGCCTCAGGTCATGCTTGTGACGACATGTACCAAGTTTGGGCTGAATACGCTTACACTTTGCAGAGATATTGCCTCACGGCCTATTTGGTGTGCTCTTTCTTCTAAATCATTTACGCGATAATCGAGAACAGTCGAGTTCATCAAAAAGCTTTTGATAACTAGTGATTGAACAGTATGATGTATGTGTGTGTGTGTATTGATAGGATTCTATCACTCAAGAAAGTGCCTTTGTGATCTCAAATCTTCATAAAGGTTGCAGTTATGTTGGATTCAATAAATAATCTGCAACTTCCCTCTCTGGGATTGTGAAATTGTTTAGATAATCACTGAGAGAGAAAGCATTTACTATGAAAGTAAGAAGAGCACTTCAATATCATGATCAACGAGCTAATAATACTTCACAAACCAGACGTTTTCTTGTTTCTTTCGGCCAAAAAGACAGTAAGCACTCGTTTAGGAGGAAAATTGGCATACGCTTGAGCTTTCATATGCTACCGTTTGCTTTTGAGAACATTTCTAAATAAGCTGAGGGAACTTTGCTTGCTCTTCACTGTGAATAAGCTAACCAAGCGAGACAAACTCAATCGATGTGGCTACATCACCAGATTAACCAGCCCCATGCTACCTGATCGAACATGTAGCGCTGTCATTCACAGCCAACCAGAGCTGACACCCCATCTCTCTTTTTCGCTGCATCATGGGAGCCGAGGTCCAGGCTGACAGATGATCGGGGGACAGAGGGTAAGGCGTAAAGGGGCTGTTCTTTGGGGTTGGAAACGTGGACAGCAGGCAGGTAGAAAAATGAGGCCTCACTCCCAGCTGACAGTCCAATCCCTCAGCCCACACCATTAGCACGGGTAGAGCTTTCACACACATGGCGTATTGGAGGAGATGCCACCCATAAACAAACTGGCGCCTGCCGCCAGCAGAGGGGTTGGATAGTATGATAGAGGTTATTAAGTCCGCCGCTCATAGCCTATCAATCAATGCCACGAGAGACGGGTTAAAACAGGTTATTTCTTTTTTAGAGAGGATGGGGCGAACTGGCAAATCTATCAATGTCTTACATAGTGCGGACACAGGCAAAGCACAGAGGTGGACAGAGGTTGCATCATCCTTTACTTTGTCTGGATCATTTACTTTTTGCTTCCTCTTTCCTGGATATGCAATTGGTTCATAAAAAGCAACAGCTTTTTAGTGCCACATTAATATATATATATATATATATATATATATATATATATATATATATATATATATATATATATTAGTATTAGTATTAGCATTAGTAATTACAGCTCTGTTATGAGATCTGAAATAGAATTGGCAATATTACACCCCTGTTATGAAGTAAATAATAATAAAAAAAAAACTTTATTCTTGAAATTTTAACTTACTTTTCAAAATATTATACTTTTAATCTTGTAATGCTGCACTTGAGATTGTTCTCAAAACATTTACTTTAATGTGCACTCAAATATTATTGTTTATCATGGTTTGAAATGAACTTTTTTTACTCACCAGACTTTTTCACTCACTTTTTCAGTTACCGGCCATTCAGAACTTCAACTAGCCACAAAATAAAAGAAATAAATTAACCAGATTAACTAACATATATATTTTATAATACAATTTGGATTCCATTTCATATTCAAACAAAATCTTGTAATCCAGCCATTCCCTCACTTCCTCTTTCATCCTCATCCTTTTCACCAAAAATGTGTTTTAGGTGGACAGATCAATACAGTACAAAGAACGTCAAAACATTTAAAATGTTGGCAAATAACAATGTCTTTTCTGTTAACCAAATGCTTTTTAATCTTCGCTATTGCTTTAATGCAAGGAACAAGTGCGCTTTTATTTGATACGTATTGATGGTAAGCAAGATATGCACAAATTCTGTGCTATACGCTGTATTTGATATAGCATGATGACTCACGAGTTGAGGATTTAGCTTGCATGAACTTCCCCAGCAAAGAGAGTGAACATAATAATTGACTAGTGATTTGACAGCATTATCCACCACAGTTGATTGTTACCCGAATGTGGCTTGGCGGGTGTTGTTTATAAAGGAAAAGGTTTTTTATTTAAATTGAACAGTTTAAATGCTAATAATAATAGCTACAGTGCTAACATGCCAACATTTAACCAGCAACCTACAAAAGACTAAAGTTACAAATTTCAAAAGTAACATACATTTAGACAGAAGAGAAAAAAATGCTTGGATCCCTTTATGGAAAAAATCTCTTTTATTCTTCAAAATCAGTTGTTTTCAGGCAGAAAGAGAACTGTACTGAGCATGTGTCTTCATGCTCAGAAGATATTTAATGTTACAGTTGCTCTACCTCCCCAACAGTTATTCCAACGTTGACAATTTAAAGAGGCTGTTCAGAACTTCTGTGTGTAAGATTCATATCAGGGATAGCTCTAATCCAATAGCCTTGAACCCCACAGGTTAATTCCTCCATTATTATTTTACCCCTCAGAGAGAGAGAGAGAGAGAGAGAGTCAAAAAAGAAGAAAACTGCAATTACATTTGAACCATCCGGGCATCTTAACAGCCTCCTTCTCATGGTGCTGTCACAATCTGTCATGACATATCCAGCCCCACCTTTAGTTAAGCATCAAAGAGAAAATGAATTAGGCCCAGGTTCATCTTTCACCGAAGCCTAGAGGAGAAACACTTGCCCGTGAGCTTTAATCGTCTGGTCTGACGACTTGGATGGGAATGGAAAGGACAGGGGCTGTCTGACATCCAAATGTGCCACTCATTAGATTATTGTCATTGCCGTTTGAAGAGAGCTCTTTATTAATAATCCAGCTCAATGGGGTATATTGACTTGAAGCGTTCATCACCATATCAATGTCTGGTTATTTCTGGTTTGTGTGCACATGGTGATAAGGCATGGTTTATTATTTTTATCAAGCTAAAGACCTTCCCAAGCCATTATGGAGAAAAATAAGAGGCTGTTTAATATGGTTTATTAAAGGCTCTCTGAACATATAGACATATCGTAATATATTAGACTTACAAAGAAATTGTTACTGTACATAGAAAGCTAAATGCATACTGTATATAGACAGTATATAGACACCTCTTAATAATCAATTCAGGCTTTTCAATCAGACCACAGAAGGTGGCATGTGTGTAAAATCAACCACATAGTCTGCATTCACAGTCTGCAAATATTTGTTTAAAAATGGGTTGTTCCTAAGAGCTCAGTGTAGTGCTGTGATATGATGCCTCCTTTGCAATTAGTCGGTTTGTGAAACTTCATCCCTGCTAGATATTCCTTAGTCAACTGTAAGTTGCATTATTGGAAAGTGAAAGTGTTTAATAACAGCAGCAACTCAGACACGAAGCGGAAGACCATGTATAGTCACAGAGTGGGGTCATCGAGTGCTGAGGCACATGGTGCGTAAAAGTTCTGCTGATTCCATAGATAAAGAGTTCCAACCTTCCACCTGCATTAACATCAGCACAAAAACTGTACGGTGGGAGCTTCATGGAGTGGGTTTCCATGGCCAAGCAGCTGCAAGTCTCACATCACCAAGTACAATGGCAAGCTTTGGATGGAGTGCTGTAAAGCACGCCGCTACTGGACTCTGTTCTGTGGAGTGACGAATCATGCTTCTCTATTTGCCAGGAGAATGTTACCTGCCTGGCTAAATATTTTTTATAATACCTTTACTTTTTTTTTTACATATCTGTCATTCTATTGCTCTAATGCCTATAAACTCTCATTCAGTACTTGAAGGCTTTTTAAACAATTGACCTATGGCTAAGCCACGCCCTCAAACACGATGAGCCAATCACAGTGCGCAGCTAACCCAATACAATCGGACATTCTCTGCTTCCACTTCCGTTGAAATGCATTGCAGTTAGTCAGTTTTCATTTGCTTTTTCTTGTTATTTTAAGTTTAAAATGGTCAAACGGTGTTCATGGGGTACATGCAACTCCAACACTAGGTTCCCGAGAGGCTGGGTGACGGTGTGTGTTTCTTTTACCCTGTCCCAAGCCACATCTCAACCAAGATAAGTGTCTGCTCTGGATTAAGTTATGCGATTAAGTTATGCGGTAGACCACAACACCAACTAAATGCGGATAAATTAAACAAGGATGTCTATATCTGATCTAAGTTAAGCCAACAACGTATTTGAACGTTATCTTTAAAATCTCTAAGGTAACGTTAGTCTAACGTTAGACGTACATTAGAAAACATTAACGTTAGCTTCTAGCTGCATTGTACATCATGTCACTTAGCTTCATATCTGTAAATAACCGAGATAACAAATGTTAACAATGTTGTGCTGAATGATTCATGTAAATACTGTAGCACCAAACGGTGATGGCAACGATACGCGGTTCATCACGTTTACACCGTGACCTGTACATTTTTGCCTGGAGCTGAAGCTTTTCATTGACCTTCTCAACAATACAATTATTAATATAACTCTCCAATGGATAGTTAAGGCCCTTTAGGTGACTTCGAGATGATATATAATCTTTCTGTCTCTAAAAATCAGCAATTGCCTCCTGTGAAATGTCTCTTACTGTGACAACTGCCATAGCGCCCGTGCCAGAATGTTGACTGTTTGTCCGAGTGAGTGGAGGGGGCGTGGCTTAGCCATAGGTCAATTATTTTCAAACTTGTCACCTCAGAAATTGAATTAGAGTTGAAAAGCCATTTTTTCAATTCCTGAATTCCATGTGCACAACCCTGCTTGACAAATAGTTGCCCCATCTCTTAGCTGGAGAAGAGGTGTGTTGACACTGAGATTTAGCCCGCGACTCTGGTGGTGTGAGATAGGTAGCGGTAATCCAGACAATGCATCCATACAACTGTTCGAGGTCAGCCAGGGTCAGACGACTAAGTGTCTTCACTCAGTGATTCCCCTGTCCATCTCTGTAGTGCATTAGGGCCGAACCCCTTATCTCTTTACCTTGATATCGCATAGGTTTTCCTCTCGGGATAATGCTGTATTTAAAGCCTGAGGTTTATTCTGGATGAAGTGTGAACATAGGCATAGGGAGGAAGCCTTTATATGATCGCACACTGATGTGGGGTTATCTCCGCAAGTGAGGAAAAGCAAATCTTAGGGATTAGGCATCTAGGGAAATGGATAAAGATTTTGAGTTTTACACTTTCATGGTTTTATCATTGCCAAGTCTGACACTGCTCTAGGAAGTTTTGAGGGTTGAGGACATATTTTAGAGATCACAGTTTGAGATGCATCTAAATCTACAGCCCTACAGTAAATAGATTTTATATTTTAGCGGAGCTGTCTGAATTGAATGTGACATGAGAGAAAGATTGGGTGCAGTAAGATGGTAAATAGGCAAGAAATTTCAATTGCGTTTGACAACAGTAAACAGAGTGTGACAGTGTTCAGCTAGTGATGTCTGATTTGTAAACAAGTTGAGTTTGAGTTATTTTTTTATGAATTGGTCAAAGCATTGCCTGAATCAATCTGAA
The DNA here is from genome assembly GCA_038021265.1 of Cyprinella venusta. NCBI lineage: Eukaryota > Metazoa > Chordata > Actinopteri > Cypriniformes > Leuciscidae > Cyprinella > Cyprinella venusta. The sequence goes on along the minus strand of CM075869.1, from coordinate 19,749,743 downwards.
TAAACTCACTAGTTTTCGTTCTGAATCATAGAGATCATAGAATCATAGAGATACTGTATGCTGAATGAATTGGATTGGCAGACAGCTCAGTTTAGTACTGATGTAGCATCTAAATTCTGCACTGAAAGACACATCAGTCTGTTTGGCCATATTCGACTGTTTTATGAAATGAATAGTTCTGACTCTTAAGTTCTAATTGGATGAGCAGAATTTGAAACTGTTTTGAAATACAACTCTGAAGCACATATATCTATGTTAATCAGTTATGCTACATAAGAATACTTGTTTCTTTATAAGTTTTTTTTGTATTCTGATTGTTGATATTAGAGAGACAGAGAGAAATATATGTTACATTATTTTTCTTAAAGAAAAGAAAAATAACTGTCAGTGTGTGACATGATTTAGTGAAAATTAAATGTTAGGTGGTAATTTTAGTTTGTAGGACAAAAAAAAAAATGTCACCACCAATACATATGGTTTTTCAAGGTCAGCAACTAACAGGCTTGGTTTGGCCATCTATATGGTCTATCAATTTTAGATGTGGGTCACATCTCAAGAAGTTTTTCCCGCTTTCCACACCAGCATTATTCATTAAACTCTGCTGCCTGTCTTCTGCAGTACTGTTCATTTCTGTAAACGTTCCCCACAACATCTGTTTGTGTGTCTGTCTGAACCTTCATCCACCAGCTGACATGTTCAGCTTCTTATATTTTTATGAGCTCTGGACCCACATGCCCAGTTGGACATGATTTGTTTGGACATAACCTTCATTATTTTTTCACATACCAGGTGAATCATGGCCATTTCTCAGTTCCCCAGTCTTTACAGGTATATAATCAAAATATTATATGTATAAACATATATCAAAATATAATAAGAAAAAGACAAGTATGGCATGTCTGGAAGTGTTGCCAAGAATAAGCCTCTTCTCACTAAAAAGAACAGAGCAGCACAGCTTGGGTCTGCAAAGTTGAATCTGAACAAACCTTAAGACTTCAGTGTCCTTTGGACAGGCGAGACCAAAGTGGAGATGGTTGGCCATAATGCACAGTGTTACGTTTGGCAAAAACCAAACACGGCAATCAGCACAAACACCTCATACCAACTCTTAAGCATGGTGGTAAAGTGCTGATTATTTGGGCTTATTTTACAGCCACAGGACCCTGGCACCTTGCAGTCTTTTAGGTGACCATGAACTCATCTTTATACCGAAGTAATCTAGAGTCAAATGTGAGGCCATCTGTCCAGCAGCTGAAGCTTGGCTGAACTGGGTCATGCAACAGGACAGTGATCACAAGGACATCAGCAAATATGCAACCTGAGCCTTCCTTTAGCTGTTGCCTTCGCATTGCTCAATGGGTAACAAGCTGGTGTACATCAGTTGTGCACTATATATCAGAATGCATTATAGTGAACTATATATGGAATGAAATTGGACAGAACTATAAAATGCTGACACCCTGTATAGTGCTCTGTAGTCTTTCTCCTTCTCCTTGTTCACATTAGTAGCAAAGGAACTCCCTGGAGTCCTCATCAGCAGCCCACACACTGGTGGGCATCCATCAGCTGACAATAGATCTTTTTGAGAAATATTTCATTCTGACTAAGAAACTTTTTTTTGCATTATTTTTATGCCAAAATATACTTTTGTCCGTATGACAACGAATTATTTAGATGTCTTTCCTTGTGTTTGTATGTAACATCATATTCAGGATCTGTACTTTGTTCAAACTCTTTTTGTGGCCTAAAGGCAGACTTGGTAATTTGTTTTTCATTAAAAAGTTTAAAACATTAAGAATTGAATAGCGCTTAGTAAACATATTTTGTTTCGTCCTCACTGTGTGTTTTTTTTTTATAAAGTCATGTAAGGTTTCCTTTATGATTATTTGATTGCACATGCTGAGATTATTTTAAATCTCACAGTGCTTTTTGCATTTTTTTGATTGCTATGCATAAGGTTTGTACTTAATTGCTTTTTTTATATCTCTCAAATGCCGCTCTTTTCAGTGTATCCACTACTTCATGCATTTTCGTCTCCTAAAAACTGAATCCAAAGATTTGATGCTAATTATCCACTGAAAAAAGATCCTTTTCATGGAGAGTTTCCTAGTTTGAGATTGATCTGTGATGTTTGTGTGGGGTGGGCATCTGTCAGACATGTATGGAACATGTTAAGCAGTCTGAAGTGAGACGTGTGATCAGAGGGACCTCTCAATGAGCTCTGACTGTTAACTTAGTCAACTCTGACCTCTAAGTGAGCCTCCCTATATCTCTATAGACAGACACAACACAGCTCTCAATGACCTCTTTGGCTCTCTATTGTTTTTTCCCCTCTCTATGTATAATTAATGTCTTATTTGTGAAGCTCAAATCAATTTGCATTAAAAACAGAAACACTCTGAAAATGTAATAAGAGCATGAGTCTAGTGTCCTCTGCCATGTTTTCTGCCCTTAAGACATTGTGATATGCATCAGCGTTCTCTCAAAGGGGTATGCGAGTTACAAGTCTGTGTGTATTTATTCAGTAAACGGTTAAAGTTCAAAGCACTTTAAATAGAGTAACACTTTTCTCTTTTTTTTTAGCCTTAAGCTTTGAATTTTTGCCTCTATCTTCTTTGACATGTCAACAATCATTAACCACGTCATTTCACATTCTTACTCTATGTAAAAAAATTAATAAGTAAATAGACATAAAAACAGCCTAAGTATTATATAGAGTCAAATGTGAGTCCATCTGTCTGACAGTTTAAGCTTGGCCGAAATTGGGTCAAGCAACAGAACAATGATCCCAAGCACCAGCAAATCTACAACAGAATGGCTGAAAAATAAAAGAACCAAGGTTTTGCGGTGGCCCAATCAAAGTCCAGAACTCAACCCCATTGAAATGCTGGGGCGGGACCTTAAAGGGTTAGTTCACTCAAAAATTATTTTGGTAATTTCTCACCCTCATGTTGTTCCAACCCCGTAAGACTTTCGTTCATCTTCGGGCCTCTGACGTGAGTTCACAAGAGGGCAACGACGGATGCATGAGAACTAGGAATATGACGCAGATGGGCCTCAATATAGTGTTTAAAACGGGTCTAAAGTGTGCATTCCTGGATGTCCGAATCATGAGAAATCAACAAGAAAACGTGAAAGTGTCTTACCAATGCCGCAGAATGGCTTACCTTTCATACTTCCCCATCAAATGATCTTGAGCGTCATCTTCTCAGTTCTCGCGCATACGTTGTGGCTCTCTCGTGAACGCATGGAAAAAAAATTAATAGTTAAATAAAGTCGTTATTTCAGGGGTTTTATTTTTTCTCACAAAAAGTATTCTCGTCGATTGGTTGAGACACTGTAGTCACTTGGACTATTTTAACAATGTCTTTAATAACTTTTCTAGGCTGGCAGAATGAAATTACTTAGAAGCCTATGGAGGAGTGAGCCAGCTCTCAGATTTCATCAAAAATATCTTAATTTGTGTTCCGAAGATGAACAAAAGTCTTACGGGGTTGGAACGACATGAGGGTGATTTTCATTTTTGGGTGAACTAACCCAGATATTTAGTATGTGTTTTGTGGCCTTATTCCAGAAACTTACATTTTTTTTCAATAACCATGCATAAACAATATTCTCTCAAACATACAAACATGCACATAAATGTTGCTCACATATTATAGTAGCCCTATTTGTGCTAAATAGAGTGTAATTTCACCTGTGCCATCCATATGTTTATATGCAACTGAAAAAAACACCAATGCCAGTGCATGTCAAAACATCTCATGGACCCCAAAAACACTTTAGACACCAGAGGGTTAAGAGAGCCTGCAAACCGCAATGAACTGATGCAACTTTGTAAAGAAGAATGGGCCAAAATTCCTCCAGAATGACGTGAGAGACTGATAAAGTCATATAGAAAATTATTTCTCCAAGTTATTGCTACCAAAAAAAAATGGATATTTGTGCTGGTTCTTGGTGGGAAATAATGACTTAAGTAGTGTTAGTTTACTGCCTGTAAATTTTATACATTCTGTATTTGTTCCAGAGCCACTGACCCTGATGGAAGTCTAAAAAATCCCCAGTAATCTCTTGAAAACTGATTGCATCATCTCTTGCACACAGCTCTGGTCATTTTTAGATCAATTTGAATAAAGCACTGTTTTAAAACTGCTAGTTTACGGGTCACCTAAAGAGCCATGAAGCGTTGCAGTCAAGCATTTGTTTGTAAACAGTCATTTCATCTGTTTCTCCGTATTTTGTTTACTGTGAAAAGGAGCCAAAAGTGTGCTTGTGTTCCTATTATGTTCCTGAATGGGGATTATTTTCAAGAGAGATAATAGGCTTATCGGTTTCTCACGCACATTCTTGACCCAAAGATCATGTCTGACGGCATCCAGCCAGCAGAAGATATCATTCAGTGATTCTTCCTGTCAGAAAGAGAGAGAGAGAGCTGAAAGACAGCAGCATATAAACAGGGAATAGATGGGGCAGAGACTGACAGGATAGGGCTGGTGTGAGACTCCCTCATCCAACAGATTCCCAAATTATTTGGTGTTGAAAGGCCCAGACAGGACGCCAGGAGACACGGAGAGCTCTGTGTCAGGCTGCTGAGCAGATAGAGAGGTGAAACAGACAGGGAAAACATCTCCTCAGCTAGTGTTAATTACGTCTCCTATCACCCTGGCGTCTGAGGGTCAGTGCCTGCCACTCGCTGGGTAATAGAGGAATCATTTTCCACAAAATGTGTGCTGTTTGCTCACAGTTTTACCAGGAATTCATATCAGCATTTTTCTTATTGTATAAAATGCAATTTTAAGAATATAGCTTTTTTTTTGTACTATAGCATCCTGGCACTTTTCTGTATGTGTAAATCACACAAATAAATTAGATATACACACTCAATACCTTTAAAAAAATAGGTCTGTAAAAATAAATAATGTTTTTGAAAGATGTCTCTAATGTTCACCAAAGATATTAAGCAGTGTTGTAATAAAGTAATATTTTGAAAAAAAATATTACAATTTAAAATAACAGTTTTTTTTCTTTTTTTAAATGTAGTTTATTCCTCTGACGGCAAAGTTTATTTTCAACAGCCATTACTCCAGTCTCCAGCGTCACATGGTCCTTCAGAAATAATTTTTTGTTCAGGGAACATTTCTTATTGCTATCAGTGTTTTAAGGACTCATTGATGAAAAGAAAGTTCAATAGAACAGCGTTTATTTGAAATAAAAATCTTTTGTAACATTAAAAATTTCTTTGCTGTCCTTGCTGAAAAAAAAGTATTCATTCTTAAAGTATTTAAAGAGATACTCCACTTTTTTTTGGAAATAGGCTCATTTTACAACTCCCCCAGAGTTAAACAGTTGAGTTTTACTGTTTTTGAATCCATTCAGCAGATTTTTTGATATTTAGAAGAATATCAGTAACCAGACAGTTTCTGGTCTCATTGACTTCCATAGTAGGAAAAAAATATACTATGGAAGTCAAAGAGACCAGAAACTGAATGGTTACTGATATTCTTCTAAATATAAAAAAATCTACTGAATGGATTCCAAAACGATAAAACCCAACTGTTTAACTCTGGGGGAGTTGTAAAATGAGCCTATTTCCAAAAAAAAGTGGATTATCCCTTTAATGAAATTAATGAAGTATTATAAAACTGATGACCTTAAATTTTAAAAGGTAGTGTATATAATGTCAACATTTTAAATAATTATATAGAATACTAGCATTTTGTGAACTCATCTCACATAATTTTTAACAGTTGAACACGTTTCTGTTAGAATGTTTCAAATCTGTCCGAAATGTACTTTAAATGCACCTTTTAAAAATGGAAAAGTACCTTGATGACTCCTCCTCTTCCTCTAGCGATATTAAATATTAATCTCCTCTAGTCTATTTATTCTCAATCGATACGCTGTGTTAACACCAAGACTGGTTTCCCATCTCAGCTCAGGCTCTGGTGATTAATATGGCAGTTAGTGGCATCATCTCTTACATTCACTGGTCAATGTGTCATTACTTTCTCATCGAGATGGTGGCGTGACGACCCCGGCACCTGCCACAGATGGCAGAACAGTTTAAATGATTATGTCGATGCAACTTAATGGATCAGTAAATCTACAAGGAATTGGCAAGCACCCGTGATAAATATAGCTAATAGGCCACATTTGGGGATGTGAGATGGGATGTACAAACAGTCATGTGGATTATATTGCAGCAAAGGTGTTGGTGTAATGATTAAAAAGTGGGCGTTTATTTGGACGGAGAAGTAGTGAGATTGTTCAGTGTTGGATTTGTGTGCATACTAAACAGACTGTTTGTAGTAAATGCTGAAAGTGTGGAGAGAGTTGAGCAGCAAACAGCCATATGGTGATGTTTGCGTATGTGTAAAAGTGTGAGTGCATATGCTAGTCTTTTTCTATGGCACAAATTCAAAGCTGATTTATTTTCTCTCTCTCTCTCTATCCACAGGTTTTCCCAATGAGCCGGCTGCAGAAATCGCCCTGAAGACTGTGCATGACTGGATTGTGAGCAACCAAGATGAGGTAGGATCCGCTGGAAGCGGTAAACTTATTTCACAGGTCGTCGGCTACGAGCTTTAAGTTAGAGGAGAACACCTGGTTTGTAGGGCAGATTTTTTTATCATAGGAAATGCTTAGAAAAAAATATGAAGTGGAAGTGTTGGAACCAGGATCCACAGTCCATTTCCCTGACGGAAAATCAATTAAAACTTACAGCTCTTCCAGGAGGAAAATGTGAAGTGGCACCTGCTCTCATTCAAATGTCATGTTTGTCTCTCTCTCTCTCTCTCTCTCTCATGACACATCCTGCTGTTTATCCACCACTAAAGACTTATGATTATGATAGAATATGCAAGGTTTGAGCACCTCTGGGGTTTGAGCATGTTCAGCAAACCATTAATGACCTGCCTAGTCTTATATCTGAGAAACCAGGTCTAAACAAATATAGGCCAACAAATTCTTTGTGAAAGCCCAAACCCAGCATGCCTTGATCATCTATGCAGCTACTTGCTTCCCACACATTGAATTAGAAAGTATTTCAGCTTGAGTAATGTCTTTACATGGTCTGTTGACTTTTGAAATGGGTTTTTGTGCTGCAAACATCTATTCAGTGCAGGAAGATGGAGAATAACTGTGAATAAAATAAGGCTAAATGAATTTTGTAATTTCAATTAAGTCGTTGCGGTGCTGTTGAGAGACGGAACGCATGAATGTGTAAAGTGATGTTGACAGGTGGATGTGCTAATTAAGTGTTTGACTTGACAGGTTTATTTGTGATTATTTACGTCATTGTCTACTCACAATCGCTCCAGTATGTTAAGACCAAATTGACTGTATAAAGCATATTACATGATTTGTTTTGACAGTCATAATTGTATAAATGAAATCCCCCTTAACTTCACGTTATCTGAAGTACAGCTGCTGACCTACCAGCTAATCATCCTGGTGTTTGAATGAGGAAGATCAATCATAAACTGTAACATTGTGCGTGCTGTTGAGTGAGTGGTTCTGTGACAGTGTTTGCCAACATGGGGTTTGTGGAACCCTAAAAGATATGAAGTATCAAATTAGTATTGTGCAATTTATAAATTAGTACAGTTGCCATTTTGTCATAGCTTGGCTATCGCCAGACCCAAATCTCGTTGAAGACTTGGGTCTGGGAACTGCATGTTCATTTTCCCGTATTTGAGGCGTGGTTTACGAATGCCCGGCGCCGTTTATTGGGTGCTAAGAATGTCTATCAAATGCACCTGTTCGTAGCTCATAGCCAATCGTTTCAATTAGAAAAACACAAGTATAAGTACAGTTTAACATAGATGTTGAAGTTGTTATTTGCATTGGAAATTGTTTGCGCTTGTACTTCACAAGTTAAAAAAAAAGTGTCAACAACTTTAATCGGGTATGTGTGCACAACTGAAAGTTATGCTACTAAAGCGGTATCTGTATATTGATATTGAAAAGCAACACAACTTAGTGGCACTGTGACAGTAGGTAGTCTACAGGCATAATGACAATATGATATTAATAAATACCACTTACCATTTATAAGTTAAATGGACTTCGTCGAACGACGATGCCTAGCAGGTTGGTACTATACAACTCTGTGGCTAACATGTCTTGCCACTTTGCGTTCATCCAGACCTCGGGACTGCCGAACGGAAGTTGGTATCGACAATTCTTTATCGCATTTTCTTTCTCGGGACACAGCTCAGCGGCAGATATTCCAAGGTTGACCGCGTCCTGTACTGGTCCTCCATTAGGGCGATTAATTGCGAGACAACAATAACGACTGGAGTCTCACGAAGTTTAACGCCACAATAACGACTGGATTCTCGCAAAGTGTAACGCCAAAAGCTGCTCTTTTTTCAAAATAAACTTGAATTCTAAACTACTTAGAATATTATATATGGCTGTATCAAAAGGTAGCTTTGCATCTGCTGCCATGTTGAAGATATAAACAAACTACTTCGGTGGGTCGCATAGACGTCGTCATCGTCTTGCTTCCCTCCCCGTTCTGTGATTGGTTCCCTAAATGAGACGAAAATCTGGCCGTGGTATCCAGACTGCCTTTCAGCGTGAATAAAATCGCGTTGCGGTAAGGCAGCATGGGGAAACCCAGACTAATTTTGTCACTAGTTTTTTGTTACTTTCCTTAATGTAAAAATGTTGTGCAGTGCCCTCCAAACGTTTTTAAACTTTGCATAATATCAGCATAGACAATTATCATTTAGTATTGATTATTAATAAGATATTGTTGAGCAAGTCGTAGGACAGTTAATATAGACTGCATGTCAAACAACATTTCTTAAATTATGATTTTTCTGTTAAAATGTAAAAATTAAAATATTCATGCGGAACTAGAAATCTAAATAATTAATCTGCATTTTTTTTGTATTTTTTATTATTCACTGACTTTGTGTGATAGACCTTTCCACTATAAATCTCTGCTTTTCAGTCATGTACCGCTGACACTGACTTTGTTTATATACTGCCATAATCTATCTGCTGACCCCATTAAGACACTGCAGGTAGGAATTTGCCTTGTTTGCAGTATTTTCATATTATCTTAGTCCAAGTAAGCTCATATATAAACTGAATTAAATGATGTGAACGTTGCAGCTGTAATACTAACACTTTGCTCGTGGAAGAAAATGAAGCAATGACTCTTCATGCTGAAGATTTTGAAGGAATCCTGGCTTTTCTTTAAGGAAGGTGGATAGTTCTACTTCATCAAGCATGGTGTGTTCTGCATCTTATAAAGAGCATGGAATGGAGTAGTTCTACGAGAAACCTGTAGTCATCCACTCACTTAGAAATAAACAAACAAATCAAACTTTGTGGGCACAGCTCTCATTCCTACGGGCTTCTTTCTACTCGCTCATTCTACAGGATTGCATAACAGATTTTCTGTGCCGCTTTTATTGAATGGCTTTTACCTGTGGGAGCAGAGGGCAGTTTAATTTATTGTGATTGTTAGGCCAAAGCAAAGCCTCCAGGATGATTGTGAACAGGATTAATTACCGAGTAGTTAGCCGGAGTGGACAAAACACAGCAAGAGCCGTAAGAGGGATTTATTATTCTGTTCTAATGGTGTCTTCCTGTTACCTGAAGTGTTGCCTGATCTTTTTACTGACTTCTAACATTTCTTCCTTGTGGCTTCTATTTGTTTTAATGTTATTTCATTTTATTTTAGACATTTTAAAAGAAAAAGTAGAGACTAAAGGCCCGTTAAGCACGATAACGATAAAGATAACTATATATGCGTCCACATTAACGACCGATAACGGCTTCAAAGTAGCGAAAATGGATGACTGCTGCTGCTGCTTTACGTTACAAACAAATATCAAAAGAAAAACAGGCACTTTTGGGTACACAATGTCCTTAAAAGACGAGAGGAGTTGAGAGTGCATCTAAACAGTGAATCTAGGAAGTCTTGTGTAATATCTAACAGTGGATTTAGCTGACAAAGCCAATGATGGGATAAAAACATCACCTATAACACCTTTATGTATACAACGGCTTTTTCACTGCAACTTTTGCAATGTTGTCAACTAGCGCTGGCCTACCTGAGGTAATTTTGTAACACTATGCTAAACTGCATAATATCTCATTGTGAATACTTCTCACCGTTTATTCCCAGGATACGACCAATTTCTTTCCATATATCCATTCTTTTTTAACGTATAACGTTTTAACGGGTTTGACTTGTCAAACAGTGCAGGATTTTTTTTTTTTTTTTTTTTTTTTTTTTGTACCTCAACGATTAACTTCTTTGCAATGTCATCTGCCATTTTAAATGTGTGAGACCTTTAAATTAGAATGGATTCTGATTGGTTGTCAGTGTTTCTGGACAGCTGGAAAAAAAATTGTTCTGAAAGTGATTCCAACGATATTGTTCTTCATATCTTTATCGTTATAGCTGTGGCTCTTTTATTCAGTAATATGGAGAACGATTTTTAGAATCATATCTTTATAGTTATCTTTATAGTTATCGTGCTTGGTGTGAACGGGCCTTAAGTGTTGTAATTTGAGTTAATTTCACCATTTGATTTGGTTTTTTTCCCCCTATTTTTTTCCCAAATGTTTTATCAGAAGACAAATGATGATAAAGTGTCTTATAAATCTCACTTTTTGTGGTTTTTGTTGCCTTTTTGTAAAGACAGTGACAATATGACATGATATCAGGGGATACGAGAGGGGTGAGTAGGATGGAATAATGACAGAGGCCTGACTTGAACCCATATCTCACTCAAATATGAGCATGTTGAACATGATTCTAATACCAATGAATTTAAGAAATGAGATACTCTGCTAACGCTCTGGTAGTTTTTCAAGTTTATGAAGCTGTAAGAACTACTTAAAATAAAAAATCCTAAATTATTCCTCAAAAAGGAGGACTGCCTTTAGCTCTTTGTTTGATGTTCCCTGCTGATTGCTGCAGATGTTATCACAGTAATACTGTATTACTTCTGTTCACCCAAAAATGTAAAATTCTGTCATCATTTACCTACCCTTATTTATTTCCAAACCTTTATGTCTTTCTTTCTTATGTAGAAAACAAAAGAAGATTTTGAAGAATGTTGGTATCCAAATAGTTTTGGTGACTATTTCTCAAAAGCTACATTCAGTCACACTATTAGTTTTTGGTATTGACAACTACATTTACTTACAGTGAGTTTTGAAAAGTCTAGTTCACACAGCAACTTACAGTAGTGTCTCAAATACTGTCTGTATCAATTGGAGTCAAGCCAAAAGAAATATCAAAGATGACAAAGTCCATAAAACTGGAACGTCTTATGAAACAACAACAGTCCAATCGAGCCGTGAGTTCATCCATCAAACCCTCATTAAACGACAGCAGATTTTATATCTGGGTGGAGAGCGGAGCTTTTGATTCATGCATTGAACACAAAACTGTTGAGCAGCTCCGGCAGAGAACAGTAACTGGATCTAAACCTTCAGATGACACAGAGGTCATATCTCCGTTGCTATAAGAAACAACACATGAAACCCGCAACACATGGTAGAAACGCATTTGTGGAGCGCAGAACGTCTCTCTCACACTGTATGATGTGACAGACAACTAGTTGTCCAGTCCAGTTCATTCACACAGCACGCATTTTAAGAGAATATGGTTGTCAGTCCTGAAAAATGTAGGGGTGTGAATTCGGTTACAGAATGTGATTGCCTCTCCCATAAATAACTGTGTGTAAACGCAATCGTATTTAAGAGTAAAATACATTGTAAAATACAATAATGCAGCTCATCCTCTGTAAAATAGTTTGCTTCCTCTAAACAAGACAACAGCTTCTTTAGAAGAAGAATCATCTTATAACAGAGAAAAAGAAATGTTCCATACTTTATAGTGGGGAGTCCCTTAAACTTCAACTTCCAGAAAGATCATTTCATATGTAATATGGAATCTGCATTTGAAGCTTCATCTACTGTATGTCCTTTTCAGTCAGTGCAAGAGGCAGGACAAGATCGAGGAGTTGACAAAAAAGTCTGACTTGCAAACCTCCAGGAGCCAAGCAGTGAATACCTGAGAGAAGATGAGCGTTTGACATCAACGTGTGACTAGGTCCTATTCTATTCTATTCTATTCTATTCTATTCTATTCTATTCTATTCTATTCACTAGACTCCATTGTCTCGGTGGCATCCCAGAATACAGTTGAAATCCCATGCATGAAGGATAATCTGCTGTGCTGATAGCATCTCTATCCATAACAGAGAGAATGCCATTACGGGCTTGGCATGCGAGAGGTGCATTAGCTCGTCGAGAGCATCCAGGGACATAAGTGCATGTATGCACTACATTGTTAACTTCACAATAAGGTGCATTAGGCCTGGCTTGTAAATTAGGGCCTGGGCTCTTAGACACCTTAAGATGCCTCTTATATGTGTAATATATCATGTTAGAGCCGTGCTGCAGCACCTCACACTCCGACAATTGTGATTGATGACTGAAGGTTAACCTTCGCGGGCCAGGGTGTATGTTCACTATGCCGCAATGGGGAAGAGTAATGGAGATGGGGTTTTCTGGTGGAAGCTGGGCTGCATTGAGGGAGGAGAGGGGGGATTCTTTCCACAGAAATACAGTAAAGGACAGATTCTCTTATTATAGAGACATGTTATAATGTCTGAAAGAAACTGTGGTTTATTAGGGGTTCGAGCATGAAGTGCTGAAACCCTATTGTATTTGTATGGGTTTTTTATTATTATTATTCCACCGTAAAACGCGTTTTGCAGCCCAAACCGTAACGCCTGGAGACTTGAAACTCGGCTAGATGGTATGCCTCAATTTGGGGAGAACCTATCAAAGTGTGACCCCGATTGGCCCGATAGGTGGCGCTAGAGCAAGCAAAAGTATGAAATTGTGCTTAACTCCTAGATTGTTTATCTTAGACTCATTGTATCACTGTAATCCTTGGCTCAAGAAAGACATAACGTATATCTCCGATTTAATTTCCTCCTGGGAAAACCGTCCGGCATTTTTTATTTTGTCAAAAACCTATTTTTGCGAACTAGTCCTAGATTATTTGCCCGATCATAACCAAACCAGTGTCGATTTGTTCTCTGAGTCTGAATATTCATAATTATCAGAAAAAGTTGAAATTTCGATTCACCGTTGCTCAAACTCGGTACACATGTGTATGGGCTTAAACTTTGGTCATGCTAAAACACTCACAACGATTGACCTCATGGTGGCGCTATAACAAGGAAAACAAAAAACATGAAAAGGGCTATAACCACCTGACCGCTAGTCTGATTTCTAATTGGTATGCAGTATCTTGGTCCAAAGTGACATGTTATATATGAGGACATTGGTGTATATTGAAAAACATGGCCGCCATCGGCCAATGAAGTTTGAGCATCTATTAGACAAGGTTAATTGAGGCCGATCGGAACGAAATTAGAAATAGAAAACATTGTTTTAAATTGTAATAATATTTTCCAATGCAGTTTTGGTGAACATAAAAGACTTCTTTCAATAGCTTGCCAACCCTAAAATTTTGAACAGTATTTATTATTTATTTGTTTTTCAGCTTGTGTAGGTTCAGAGTGTTTAATGCAATTTAGTATTTAATAAGGCACCATTGAAGGAACTCTTTCATAACACTCAAATAAAGAGTGATGGATTGCTGTAGATTTGACATAGTGATTCAACTTTGCAGCAACTATATTCCCTCATCTCTTCTTAAACGTTAACTTCCTGAAAATGCTACCCACACAAAATGGTGTTTCAAACACAAAAGGGACCATAGAAATACATACGAGCAATTCAACCCCACCTGTGTGGACTGTGGTGGTCGAGGCTTTGGGTTCACGCTCACTCCAGAGGTTCTTCTTTTAATATAAGATAGATAAGCTTTGTGTTTATCTCCTGGTCCAGCTCGCCATGGCCCTGGTATATTTACAGAGCTTCTGTGACCTGCGTGAAATCATTCTGAAAAGCCAAGCAGTGGGTGTTATTTTTTTTCCTATTGTGGTAAATTTGAGCAGAAACGGACCAGCACATCATCTTCAGCGCTGCATGTTTCAGCTCTGTCATGATCTCTCACATCTGAGGGCATCAAAGTAGGAAGTCATGCTTTCATCTGCTCTTATGAGTCCAGACATCTCTGCACCCTCTTTCTATCGGATCTCCTTCTCATCAGTATGACTTCTATATGACAGCCGTAGACATTCAATGAGCCCCCTGCCCCAACAAACATGATGAATCAATTACACTTGCTGCTCTGTTTTCAGAGCTTTAATAATCTGTATTGCACTATTCCTCAAAGCACCAGTCCCTAAGCCAAACTGGGTCGCATACCTGCAAATGTTCAGTCACGCCATGTTTTAATAATATGTGTACTTATTTCTTTAGTAAGGTTAACTGAAATGGCAAAGACCAAATGCACTCTTTTCAGTCTACAATTGTTGGTTGCGCTGCTTTGCATTCTAATCAAGTGGTACTTTATTCCAGTTCAAATAGATATGTTTATTCTATTATGGAGTTTTTGGGCCACTTTTTAATAGCCATCAGACAGATAGACAGACAGACAAAGCTCAGCATGATTGCAGCTGTCTTTTTTCATAAAAGTGCTCCAATCACGGCCACTGATTGTTCATATGTCAGACGTGCGCTACATTGCTCTGCTACATCACCCATGCAGCTCCAGTCGTCTTTTTGCTTTATTTCCCATTTTCACAACTAATTCAAAGTAATTCAGACCTACACTGCTTAAATCTGCTGGTGAAAAATGCAGTGTGACACTTTATTTGGCTGTCGCTTCTAAATTTGCAACCAGCAGACGGTTTAATATAGCGTTTCGGACCCTGGTCCAGACGGCCCGCATCACCCACGCGGCTCTGACACATGAAACAGATTGTGGAGATTCCCTCCTAATAAAACCTTGACTGAACCGGGAAAACATGTTGTGCTCAGAGAAACTAAGTGTTACTGTTGTCACCGCACTAGTGGCTTTTAAGGAATCTTGTTTTTACGACTAAGGGGTTTCTGCGGGTCTTAAAAAGGTCTTAAAATGTTTTAATTTGCCCTTCCACAAAATTGTTCACAAATTAAGGCCTTAAGTCTTAAATTCATAAAGTCATGACATTAAATGTTGCTTGCACTCAAAAAATAAATATCTTCCTGGGTATTTTTTTTCTTGTTTTCCAGTACAAGCATCATAACACCGTTAAATCAAGATTTACAGGAAAAATATCTGAGTTTACACTTCAAACACAACAAAAACAAATATGTGGGGTTTGAATTAAGCTTTGAATGAAGGTTAATTAAGTTTCCTGAGCCCATTTGCAGATTTGTTAATTCTATTGATAAACTCATCAATTTCATGGAGAAAAAGACGACTTATGTAAGCTTAAGTAAATGTATCTTAATTTAAGAATATTTCAATATTTGCACTGGAAAACAAGACAAAAGACTGAGAACACCATGAGCATAGTTTCTTTTTTTTTTTTTTTTTTTTTTTTTTTGTAAAATGAATTAAAAAGTAATGGCGATCAGTTGGATCCCTAAATATTTACATGTAGAAAACGTATTGATGTGTTTTTCCTTCACTTTTTTTTCTAAAAATGTTCTTTACTTATCCTTTAAAAAGTTTTAAAGTCTTAAAGTTTGGTATTCTACACTTAAAGCCCTGTTTTAAGATCGTTTCTGTTTCTGAAATTTGGACACCTGCTGCTGGCCTGAGAATTTTTGGTTTCTGTGGTTGCACCCTCACGCCTCACCTCCACAATCCTTGGAACAATCCTTCCTAAAACACATTAAACTTTAGTTTTTTAAGTTTAGGTTTTGTTGTAGTTTATGTCCAAGTCAATTAAGTTGGACAAAAACTACGATAAAACCTGTTGGAAAGCATCTTTTGCAGCGATTTTTGTGTGAGGATATCTGTGAACACCCCAGACCACTTGGTGAGTTTCATATCTTTGTAATCTAAATGCGTTTTATGAAGGATTGTGCAACCATTGTGGAGGTGCAACCACAGAAACTGAAAATTCTCGGGACAGCAGCATGTGTCCAAATTTCATTCTTAACCGTTGTATTTCATCAGAAACGAACTTAAAACAGGGCTTTTAGTGTAAAATACCAAACTTGTCCTTTAAATCTACCTTTATAAAAATTGCAGAAACCTTGCTCCTGTTTTGTTTAACTTTATAAAGATGTTTATTTATTTTTTGTCATCTGTCATTTATGGGTGCGGATAATAAATGTAATCCCCCACGGGAGCTCTGAAAACTGAGATTGAATGGATAATAGAAACTGAATGGATAATAGAAACAAATGCCTGTCGTGATGGTGCGACTGGCTATCCGAACGGTAAATATCATTTCAAGTACAGCAGGGACTGTGGCAGGTAAGACTGTAAAGTGATATCAGGGAGATATTCATTGTCATTTTTGGAGGGAAGATATATTGAGAATGTCAAACGAAGAATAGGGCAGAATGGCTTTCCGTTGTGGCTATTCCAAACAAACCGCCAAGTATATATGACCTAAAGTCATCATAAGACTCAAGTGCAGTTGCCTTTATTTGACAATAAAAATGAGGCGAGTGACAGAGTTGCCTCCGAGGCAGCAGCCAATCCCAGAAGACATTAAGAAAATTCAGGAGAAACATTGTTTATGAATATATCATTTATTCAGGACAGTATAGATTATATTTTAAATAATAAAAAAAAATTAAAATTATGTACCGCATATGTTTATTCTTTGTAGAGTATTGGATCATTATCAAAATATGGTGACAAACCTGTCCTTTGACTTTTAGGCATGAAAAAGATGTCACATTTTCAAATACATTGTTTTTATATAGTTATTTTATATAGTTATTTTAAATACTTTTTTGTCAAATGCCTTGTCTCATTGATCTGTTACACTTTTTTATATTAACAATGATTTGTTTATTGTCGGCGTTAATGCAACGGCGATTAACGGCGTTTATCCGTTATTAACGGCGTTAACGCAAATCCATTTTAACGCAATTATTTTTTTTTGTCTTTTTGGCCTAGCAAACTTTGTAGTTTTTTTCACATGCTTTTGAAACAGGAAAAGTTGCACAAAACAAGCCAGTCCACTTTTTCATGTTAATAAGAGCATCTAGCTAGACCGGAAACACACATGCTAACACTACGCTATGAAACCCATTAATTTCAATGGCTTGCGCTGCGTGAGGACGTTTTGTTGCTTTGTCGACCAAAGCGCAATAGCAGTGGTTTGCACACCGCAGTCAGAATTCAAAATAGTTTAACTTTTGCTGATGTGACGATTACCAGTGTGGCCAATAGAAACTTTTGGGCATCTAAAAAGTTTTAAAAACTAGCGTAGCGCTGCGCATTCCACGTCCTGTCTGAAAGTACTGGATCTAGCTAGACCGGAAACACACTTGTGGTGAGCCGGCCAAATAGTATGTTAACGTTACGTTTTGAATGGATGTGGAGTGCCAGCACACAGCTGATGCGGATTCTCCGCCCCCTCATCAATATCAGTACCTTGGCAGTATTTCTTTCACCCTTTTATTGATGGTGTTACATTGTGTGAGAGATTATTTGCTCCAAGTGAGAATGTTTTACTGTGAAATTGAACACAGTATATGTCAATGTTGTTTTCAATAAAAAAAAAAAAAAACTTTTGCACAAAGCAAGCCGATCCACTTTTTCATGTTGATAAGAGCATTAAAATTAGAAAAAAATAATCGGACAAAAAGAAATCAAGAGAAATTTTGAATATATAAAAATGTGCGATTAATTGAGTTTAACTATTAACATTAATGTGATCAATAGCGTTAAATTTTTTACATATTGACAGCACTAATTTTTATCATTTTGTTCTGGGTATAAGTAGTTGTGAAAGGTCTAAAAATTTAGCACAAAAAAAAGTAATTAATACTATAAATATTTTAGAAAGATTGTGTGTCCCTTTGTTATCAGTAAGGTTATTCATGTTAAAAACGTGTGCTTGAAAATGTGCTTACTGTATGCTTTTATGGGAGAGAGAATAACTGAAGTAAATTCAAACCATTTTGTAAGTCAGCAAATTCAACATTGCCTCAATGTTGAGTGTTCCAAATAAGTCCTTTTTGAGGTTCTCTTTAAGTTTGGATGCCACCTTAGAAGGCAGTTTTGGCAGCATGGCAGCTCACTAGGTTTTGGAACAGAGCTAAAGTGTTTTTTAACTTAAAAGTGAAGTGCTCTTTCGTGTGGAACGGTTCGCGTGTCTTTCATCGCTGTAGGCGAACACTGGAGACCAGGCGGGGGTGTCCACCAGTTGCCAGACGGCCTGGTTCGGTTCAGGTGAAGTCACTGAGACAAACACAGAAATGTCAGCTGTTTCTCCTCAAGGTGCTCAGCGAACTGAGACGCCGGCATCTCTTTTGTAGCTCACATTGGTGTCACACCTGACATCGCTATGCTGAATCTTGTGGTGTGCAGAGACATCCTACTTCATTCAGAGTGGCTGCAGGTCTTTTTTAAAGTTGTCTGGCCTATCTTTTCAAGTTTGTGCCATGCTGCCATAGAGAAACCTACAGGAGTGAGGTCAAGAACAAACTGAAGGCAGCGAGAAACTCATGTTGTCGTATGCACACACATTTACACACATTACCATGATGGAGTAGCTGGTAGTCCAAGTTGGAGTCACTCCAGGGTACCGCCACCTGAGACCTCTTTAAGCACTGCTCACTTTCCCTCTGTGTGTCCAATCAGAGCGCACACTGCTGAGGGTGCACTTTTATTTTACTCACTACTGACATGGGACTATCAATCTCCATAGAAAAGGTCATAACCTGTTTATCTAACACAGCCCTCTATTACTTATTCACTGCCCCAAAAGGAAACAGCTGTGGCTTTCGGAAAACTTTTTTTTAATGCTGCATTGTGTGGTGTCAGCCAGTAGCATGTACTGTTTATACAATACATATATGGATATTTGCACTGCTGTCAGTGGATTGGTTTAATGGGGTTGGTAAGATTTGTAAATGCTTTTGAAAGAGGTTCATTATGCTGATCAAGGCTGTATTTATTCGATCAAAGACATAAAGATAGTGTGTGTTTAGTCGGTGGCGACAAGTGATCATCTTTACGATTGAGTCAATTAACCTTTCATTAATCTGATTTGTTCACTGATTCAGTCAACGTAACGTAACAAGAGACCGTTTGTGAGTACGTCATTGAATCAGTCATTTAACTGATTCATTAAAAACAGTGAATCATTCAGCAACGCCACTACTTCGTGTTGCTCGGAGACGCACAACAGCGTTGATTGAATCTTTTTGTGTTGGCGGAGCAAAAATTGACAAAGGTAACTGGCAATATTGTGGCTAAAATAAATTGCTCAGAACTATTGAACAAAAGTAATATCACATAATTGTGCTGTTTTCTTGTACTCCAACAACGGCAGTTTCTAGTTCTGACGTGATATTTTCAGATTAGTTATGGAGGATTGTTCACATTGTGAAAAAGTCCCTTACTTCATAGATGTATACACATGTATTCCTCATTAGTGTTTGTTTCTATTGGCTGCTATATGTAAGCCATCTGCCGAATTAGAATGCTGTCTGACATATTGGCGTCTGAAGCAGTTGAATGTAACAATGTATAAATATATCAGCCCAGGCTCATTAGAAAAACGATTTTGCAATAAACGTTGTTTTGTGCACATTTGGCTATACCAACGCAGTCTCATCTTAGGGCGTCATAGTGACGCTTTTGATATTTCGTCTAAATCCAACGCACATGGCACCCTTTAGCGTAAATATTACATGCACAGAGCTTCGTTCGGTTATGGGTAGGTTTAGTTCTGGGGTAGGGTTAGGGTTAGACCACTAGGAGGCGCCTTCTGGCCCATCTGCGTCTCATATTGACGCTAAAGGGTGCCATGTGCGTTGGATGTAGACGGAATGTCAAAAGCGTCATTTTATGATGCCTTGGGATGAGAACGGGTCCAGTGAGTGGCACTAAAAGCGAGTTTAGTTTTTGTTCAGAAACAAATGAACATGAGTATGGCAACTTTTATTAAGTTGGTGTTTGTATGTATCACTGCAGTTCTGAATTGAAATGTCTGGTGAGTGGCGCTTAATGCTCCATTTAAAAAAAAAAACTTGCTCCTACACTAAACCCTAAACCTACCCGATAGTGTTAACAAAAGCAAATGTGACATAAAAATACAATTGTAACCATGTCATTTTGGCTTGGTTTTAAACTCTTGTGCTTTTAATCGTGACTCATGTTTCACTGGTCTCGTAATCGAACTCTCCGCATTACAAGTACGATTCTGTACCAGCTGAGCTACCGAGCAAGCTTAGTGTGTAAGTAAAACCAATTATTTGGAGCTGGTTAGGTGATGCAAACTACAAAATATATCCATTAACAAATTATACACAATGGCTTATAAGGTCATAGCTTAATATTGTGCAAGGAGCCACGTGAAAACAAGCCTTCTGAAATCCATAATCTGCCCTGTAATCATAACGATCGCTTGCGATTTTACTAGTGTTTATTTCTGTTGGAACCTGCAATGATACACTCTCAGAAAAAAGTTACAAAAGCTGTCACTGGGGCTGTACCTTTTCAAAAGGTACACTTTTGTACCCAAAGGCTGCGTATTGGTATCTTAGTGGTACATATTAACCCTAAAATGTACATATTAGCACCTGAAATGTACATATTAGCACCTAAAATGTACATATCAACACCTAAAATGTACATATTAGTACCTAAATATACATATTAGCACCTAAAATGTACATATTAACACTTAAAATGTACATATTAAAACCTAAAATGTACATATTAACACTTAAAATGTACATATTAGCACTTTAAATGTACACATTAGCACCTAATGGACAAAAGTTTACCTTTTGAAAAGATACAGCCCCAGTGACAGCTTTTGTACCTTTTTTTCTGAGAGTGTATACTGTACGTATTGGTACGCATTTTGTGAAAATGTTGCCACAGTTAAGTTTTTCCAATGACCCTGCCTTACTTTTCTTGTCTGTTGAACTGCCTCGATATACGACCATAACGTATTGCCTCGTTTGTGTGATATTGTTTAAAAATAAAATCCATCTAAACCATTATCTGTATCTATAAATGTTGTTTTTAAATGCGCATATCGGCATAATTTCTGCACATCCATACAAGCCATCTTCTGAAGAAATGATTTGTTTTGCTCTCTGTGTGTCTTAACTACATAGAGAATGCTAATTAAATTCAGTTGTTTAGATGTGTTGATTGTTTTTAATTTTACATTACAGTCTTCAAGAAAAAGGCGTCACCTTAGTCACTTTGTTGATATTAATTGTCCTTCTGTCTCTAATGCAGTGTGTTTGACAGCCTTACATTTACACAAAACAGTGTAGGCCTAATTACATTGTCAGTGTATTTTCTTAAATGTAATTTTTTTCATAATAATAATGTTATGAAATCTGGAAATGTGTTATCGTTTTGTCTTACTCGTTGATAACAGTGCTAAATGAAAGAAATAATGTGCGAACTGAACTGTAAACAGGCAGCGAGGGTTATAATTAATCATCGGATCATATGAGAGATATTCATAGCCCAAGGTTACAGCCAATTGCTTTCACAGTGTCAATATCCCCTCCACGATATGCTTGCATGAAAATCAATTTCGATGATGCCTCTGAACTCATGAAGATAAAAGTTTATACATAAAGACCAATTTGACTGTTCGGGAATATGCGAGAGAAACCTGCTCATCAAAAACCTGCTCATTCAAAAGACTGTTTTTGACCCTTATCACTCCTGATAAAAGAATTATGATTGAGCTTTACTAATTGCATTTACATATATTCCTCTCTCGTGATTTTTGTTGCTTTACTATCTCAATTTTAAAGATGTAAGTTAACTTGTTTCCAAACTCTCACACCTGATCCAGGAAGATTTCATCACTTATGCATATATCGATCCCATTAGACCCTACTTATTAAATTTGCATTCAATAGAACAGGCCTAGCTCAGAGAATGTAATGCAAAAACAACAGAGAGCCGGCGCACGTCCTCCAAAATAAAGTGATGACATCCTCGTCAGTGAGTCGTTTATCACAGGGATTAATTATGCTTCCTATCTGTGGCTCACAGAAATGGAAGATTATGAAAAATGTAACGGCCACTTTTTTTGCCTCTCTCCCTGGTGATTGTATTAATATGGATTAAGCCATAAACCTCAGGCCTTAGAGTGAAAAGACACTTGTCAGCATTTTTTGTGCTTTATGACAGAGGTGTTGCTATTATTGAGGATCTGTTGCATACTGTATCTTGACTGACAGGAGATTATAGGAGAACAGATCATGCTAAAGTACATCATGTCTTCCCTTATTTTCCCAGTTTTCCTTCCTGCATGCCTACCTTCCTGTTTTTCTTTATTCTTTCAGTACTGTTTTTCAGTTCATCTATTGGTTTTTGTACTCTTTCTTCATTCCATCCTTCATTTCGTCCACTTGTCCTTCTCTCTTTCAGAATGAGCATTGTTCTGAAAAATAAATAAATTGCATAAACTCTGAAATTAACCCAAACTGCAGTGACTAGATTTCACTTTGTATATCGATGCACCCATTCAAAATCCAGACTGACGCCTGTTCACTGCCACAGACAGATCAATCAATTGACTGGCCTACATTTGGATTCATTCTTCCCCTTCACTGGCTTGATGTTATATTGATATAGAATGGACTTTTTGTGGCAAAGCATAGATTACTTTCTCTATTTGGTCCACAGTGTGACCTTTATTGTTGCTAAGAAGGAAGCTGAGGGTTGAACTTGTCCTTTTGGGATAACTTTCTCCAAGCTAGACTAAACTAATTGTGCTTTTAGAACTAGTGTCTCATTGGATTTTTTTGCGATTGATTAATATGTCTATTATTGAACGCTTAAAGGAGAACTCCGGCGCAAAATGAACCTTTGGTCTAATAAAACATCGGTACCTAGTCAACCGTTCTCTGAGATTTGTTTTCATGATAATAGAATGTAAAGAATGAATGTTTTATCTCTAAAAACTGTTTAGCATATAAAGCTAGTAATGGGGGCATTGACTAAGTAAAAGGAAATCGTTAGTTTATACCACTAACAAGGCAGTTAAAGACAAAGAGGCAAGTAAAGACAGTTCACACAGTTCAGGAGCCATCTTGGAAAACAGTCACGACAAGTCAAACCACGAACGTCGTGCTGAGTGAGCTGAACTGTATGAAGTTCAGCGAACTTCTGAACTGTATGAACGGCGTTCGGGGATCGACTTATCGAGACTATTTTCTAAGATGGCTCCTGTCTTGATACACGAAGTGAACAGTCTTTATAAAGTATCTTCTAACGCTTTAAAGTTCTCAATGCTTCGTTTTGCATGTATGGACCCTCATTATGTTACTGTGTTAGTGTGGGGCTATTTTTAGCCTTGTTAGTGGTATAAACTAGCGATTTCTTTTTACTAATAAATGCCTTTTTTTTCATAATAATAATGTTATGAAATCTGGAAATGTGTTATGCCCTGGATGGTTTTGTGACCGAAAGCTTGGCTATTAAATTTACTGAAAGGATTCAAGTGTGCGGACAGTTTATTTTATTTTATTTTTTGAGTTGTCGAGTTGTGTCTGTCTGGCACCTTGTTTACTGTGAGTGCGGTGAAACTCCTTCAAATACTTAGTAAATGCCCCCAGTACTAGCATTATACGCTAAACAGTTTATAGAGATAAAACCCTTTACATTCGATTATCATGAAAACAAATCTCAGAGAACGGTTGACTAGGTTTTATTGGACGAAAGGTTCATTTTGCGCTGGAGTTCTCCTTTAACTGTATGTTATCGCTGCTCAGGGTCTGATGCTGTACTGAGTGATATATCCAGGTTAGGAAGGTGGAGCGCTGGTGGGACGGTGGTGAATGTGAATTAACAGGTAAAGATCTCAGATCAACATAGGTGAGGCAAATGATCTTCATCTCTTACCTTTCCATTGCGAGGAATCAGAATCAGCCTCCACCTCAAAGCATGGCCTAGGGCCACAGCCAGTTTGAAAGTCAATGTTTGTGCATTAATTATGTCCGCTCGAGGGGGTTTATCCAGACGTGTGTTTAGACCGCTAGCTTCAACATGGTATGCACATCAATATGCTCCATGCCATCCTGAGGGCATTGAATCGAATTAGATGACAAACCCCAGCGCTAATTTGTTTGAGTGTTATATTGGTAGATATGTAAACATATTTTTCAATTTGACTGGGGTGAACCCAATTACCCCTGTCTCCACACTTGGGTCAAGCGTCAATACTTTCTTTAGTTTATTTAATTTTTACTGATATTGTATTTCTGTTTTATTTTCTTGTGCATAACGATAGTGGTTTGTCTCTCAATCCCTGTTTTATTGAAAGACAAACTTAAAATGTACAGATAAAGTACAGTACATACGGTATTTTTTTGTATTGTGTATTCATATTGTATCGATACACATACAGTAAGATGCATTACCTAAAGCTTCAGATTATGGGATAAGGGTCTCTAGCACATTATTTGACCTTTATATGGATGATTGATAACAACTCCAATGGCCTCAAAATATTTCATGCTGTTCATTTGGTATCAAGGCCACAGGGTGTATAAGGAAAGGCAAACTGATGGGAAATGCTTCCCTAAGTGGGGACAAATTTGCGACATGATGTTTTACATTCTCAAATCGGAGAATGATCATCAGGTTTTACCTCATCAGGTTCATGTCTCTTGGTCTATTTTCAAACAAGGTCTATTTTCATTAGTCTTCTCAGACTTTTTGACCCTGATTTTGAGTCAGTGAGGTTTCCCAATGCAAGTTTTCCCAATGTTTCTGGTTCCATGCACATGAATTATCCCCTAACTCGGTAAATACAGACGGCATGACCCCCCTCTCCAGCCCATGTTCCTACAGGCAAGAACACATCTGGAGCATTTGTGTTCTCCCACTGACCTGCACGAAGAGGCTGTCCTTTTATCATTTATCACATTTCACCCTTTAGTTTCTGCGTATGAAAATGAAAAGATTTGGAGAGTAAGAACATGCATGAGGATGCCTTTGGTGTCATACAGGGAAGAGATCTTTCAGCACACATTCTGAGCAGCTCTTTGAAGACCAGGTACATCTGATGTTGCCCACTGGGTATTTAGACATGTGCCATGGAAATGCGATGGTATTCTTTGAAATACTTTGGGGTACCACATAAATTCCAAAGTTTGTGAATATAGTAAATGTATATTAAACTACCATGGCATTATTATCTCAAAATTTTCAAGTACATAGTTTACAATCAATTAATAAAAAACAGCTAACCACATTGAGGCTATTTACTGAGGATGTAAATTTTTAAATATGTAACTGTCAGATTATAGCATTTATTTTCATAATCAGTCTGGTATTTATTTCATCTGACAAAAACAAAGGCTTCTAAAGTGACAGCACTTTACTTGAACAGCTGATTTTACATTAAACACATCTAATAAATCTACAAATGACTCAATTTAATGTCTATAACTGGATGAAAAACAGCGTTAAAGGGATACTCCACTTTTTTTTTTTTTTTTTTTTGGAAATTTTACAACTCCCCCACAGTTAAACAGTTGAGTTTTACCGTTTTCGAATCCATTCAGCCGATTTTCTGATATTTAGAAGAATATCAGTAAAAAGACAGTTTCTGGTCTCATAGACCTTATTCAGAGCAGTGCCATGACAGGTATGAAAGTGAGGCTGTGAGGGATAGACTTACCGTGTTTCCAATAGCATCCGCTGTAAAAAGCTGAATAAAGAGGCTAGATTACTTACACTTTTCCACAGCTTATTGTCGGGAGTTTTTTGTCAACTGACATTTCTTGGAAAGATATTTTTTCAGGTTTTCATGAGCAGAACAATCCGAAAACACATCAAATAACAGTACAGCCCATTGAAGAGATGCAAGTCTATCCCTCACAGTCTCGCTTTCATTCTCATTAAAAATCAAAGATGGCGCTGCCGTGAATAAGGCGTATTGACTTCCATAGAATATTTTTTTCCTACTATGGAAGTCAATGAGACCAGAAACGGTCTGGTTACTGATATTCTTCTAAATATCAGAAAATCGTCTGAATGGATTGTAAAACGGTAAAACTCAACTGTTTAACTCTGGGGGAGTGGCAAAATGAGCCTATTTCCAAAAAAAGTGGAGTATCCCTCTAACTAAATTTTTCCCTCTAAAAAATATAGCTGTAAATTGCCGTTCATGGCTTTCTGTGCAGATTCATTTTTTTTTAATTAGTTCATGAAAATGAATAGGATTTCCCAATGATAAATATGAGAGAGAACATTGTAGGAGTGTGCATTGATTTGATTATTGCAAAGTTTGCTGCATGCGCAATACAATCTGACCAAAAAACAGCAATATAGCCTTTTGTCACACTGCACTGTCTATGTTGGGAAACAGTAGTTTATTTCCGGAAAAGATGCACTATTTTGAAAACAGCTGAGGTACTGCCATGCTCCTGAAAAATGTAGTTAAGGTAGTCGCGTTTCTATTTTTAGGTTATATTTTTTTTATTCTGCACTGTACAATGGTAGTACCAGAGTACTTTTGTGGAAAGGTCTGTGGCACACTGAACTAAAGAGCGATGGGTGTTCTCACTTGTGCTGGAACAGGTTAGGCAATCTTTCTCTTTGTTTCAGCAGCTGTAGCTGTGGCCGTACGGGGCAGAATTAATACGCTGACCCTGTAAGGAGCGGCAGGTGGTCTTGAGAGGGGGGTCGCACCTGTCTGAAGAGAGGTTAGCCTCTTCTGTTCATCTTTCTTTCTTCTTGTTCACCTTGGGCTCTTGCCAAAACACGCACATCTCTCTCGAGTGACTCTACAAAGTCATTTTTTTTTGTTTTTGATAGCAACTTTCTCTAAAACCTGAAGAGGTGTTATCGATAACGGACAGTGATTAAAGGGATGTTCTTTTAAAAGCTAGTAATGGATTGCAATCTAATTTCCAGAGAGGCATGTTTGAGGCCGCAGAGACGGGCCCGCTGTGGGAGCGCCGTTGGGCTCGACGGTTCTCTCGTATAGGACATCTGCTCAACGAGGCCTTGGGTTTTCTGCTTCTCATATGACCAATGCATTTATCAAACTCAGCCTGAACCAATATCACACTGTCACATAGGAGCACATGGCATTCTATCACTACGAAGGTCTCTGACAGGACAAGTCCTTTCCTATTATTGTCTTCCTGTGTGTGTGTGTGTGTTTCAGCTTGTTGAATGCTTGTAAGAGTGCCGCATGTCTGCCTCCTCTGAACTCAGATAGATTTTTTTTTTTTTTTTGGACTTTTATCAAGACACTTCTTCACTTCTTTGGCCCAAAACATACTTTTGTAATTATGTGAACACAGATGCTTCTAACAGTGCAAGTTCAATTGCATACAATGACTATGGGCCCTATCTTGCACCCGGCGCAAATGACTTTGTATACTGACGCAAGAAACGAAGACATTATAAAATACATCGATGAACTATCTAAGCTAAGAATTCAGCGTTCAACATAAAAAGTTGAGGGCGCAGTATTGTACAAGGCGATTAAAACGCACAATGGACAAAGCGGAGCTCAGAAAAGGAACATGCCATGATTCGACTTGATGGACGATGTGCTTGGTCACCCTCTGTTAGTGGCGACTCGCGAAACAATCGGGACACTTTTGCGGCCACGGCCGGTGAGTTAATATACATGCTATGTTCCTAACTTAAAAAATAAATTAATTCATAATACCCACTGAAATGGGTTGGGTTGTATGTCGTTTGATCCAGAAAGACGTGTTAGAGGCGGGGTTTAGGGCAGTGCTGCGGGGCTACTGGCCCGGCAGTGGAAAAGCAAGCCCGGGCACATGTACGTCCGAGCACATGCACACTTTGGTAAGAGTGCAATAATGTGATTAATAATGCGATTAATAATACGATTAATGCACATTAAATCTGCTTATTACTCATAGTTTGATGTGATTTTGGTTACTACGATTATGAGCTAAATCACATTAGTTTGATCAAAGTATTGTGTTTAGGTAAAGTTTAATTACAATTCTGCCAAAATCCCTTTATGATCCCATTATTAGGGTGCAAGTAATCATGGTTACATTTAAAATTATGTCAGAAAACAATTTATAGTATAATCTTCTAATCTTCTGTTTCTAATGTCTCATATAATTATATAAAATTATATATTACTTAACATGTTAGTTTTGTCTTATTTATTGTGTTTGAATAATCTGTCATTAAATCAAATTTAAATGTTTGTTTTAACAATGAATTGGAATGTAAACAATTGTATCAGTGAAAAGTTGATATAGCTGCCTAGAACTCTATTCTTAATTGAGTGTTCATTTATTTTATCTTAAAAAAAATATATAGCAATTGTATTTAATAGTTTGGACATATTTTTTTTTAACCTTTACCAATATAACAATTTGCCAACTGACAGGGTTCCATGTGTAGTTTATAGCATTCGTACTAAGATTTGTTACCACTTCAGCAATGCAAAAACACAGAATGTAAAGTATTACAGTGAGTAAGTAAAACAGGACTGTGTACTTGCTGTGGATTTGTGTCTGTTTACTTGCATAGACTATCAATTCACTTAAACTGTGGGAATTGATTTAGCAAGGTGGTAAAATAATTAGGTTATTTATTTGGGTTTATGTATGTCTGGTGAATGACACTCAATGCTTTTGTCCGCATGAGAGATGGAGGAATTGTGGAGACTTGACATGTTCTCCTCCCTTTCGGTTTGTCATTCAGCAGAGGCCATTTGAGGCTGG
Organism: Cyprinella venusta; assembly: GCA_038021265.1. Taxonomy (NCBI): domain Eukaryota; kingdom Metazoa; phylum Chordata; class Actinopteri; order Cypriniformes; family Leuciscidae; genus Cyprinella; species Cyprinella venusta. Next base: position 19,720,943 of record CM075869.1, on the reverse strand, counting down.
GTGATCCTGTGGAGAAAGGCCACAGTGTCTCTCTGTCCCGCTCTTGACGCCTGGAGCGCTCAATTACTATTTATATGCTGATCTTTGACAGCTCACTACTGCCTGACGCACATGCACTATTGCGGAGACATGAGATGCTCTGAGTTCTGCCTCGGACTGAGAGAAACCTCAGGATGGAGTCAGAACTAACTCCCAGATCTCACTCACGGATATTTCTTCAGTTTCTCAGGCATTTCTTAACGAGATGTATTTTCAAAAAAACATTTTTAAACTTATTTTATTTTTATGTAACATTAACTGTCTTGAAAACATTTCTACTTGTCAAATTACTTATTTTAATCCTAATTTCAATCCTAAACTATGAAAATCGAGTGTAATAGAGTAATAGAAACAATTTAAATATTTGTTATGAACAAATTACTCCTCTTTTAGATTGTCTGTCTGGGTCAAAAAGGGTGTTTTGAGAGGATACATTTTGCTGAGGGCCAAACGTGTCTTCTTATAGTTGAAGAAACACCTTCCTTCCCTTTCATATCTAAATAAATCAATCAAAGTATTGTAGAACATAAGTACACCCTGCAATCCTTGCTCTTGTCTTGTGTTTTTTACCATGTTGAGGGAGAACCAAAGTCATCTTTCTTCTGAAGGGGAAGGTTGCCTGCTTTCCTTCGGTCATCAAGGGTAATGGAGCCCTCAAATTGTAGCAGGAAGATTGAGAGTCTCATAAATTAGACAAGAAGAAGCATAACTGCAGGACACCCAATTCATATAATCTATCTGAAGAGTGGATTAGACTCTTATTCACTACAAGGACTGGAATATAAAGAACTAGCTTGGAGTGCAACTGTACCACTGAGAGAAGGACACTAAAAAAGATTGAAAGACTCATGATATTCGTATAAAGTTGCTGTGTTCTGTGTGAAAGTTACAAGATATTTTGATCTTAAAATAAGAACGTGCTTAGAAACCCAAGAGATAGATGACCCTAAAAATAAAGTTATCTCTCCAAACCCAAATGCTGATCTTCCATTGAAAGAGTGAAGGCGAAACCTTCACACAGCTCTTTTCCATGTAGCAGTTTCACTCAATAATCCCCCAAAATGCACCGGCGCAAGGGTCGACCCCAGGGTTAAGTCCTAGATAGTAGAGGAAATAGGGCTGGGTATCGTTCAAAAAAAAAAATCGATACCGATACCTTGATTTTCGATACCGGTTCCTGAACGCTAATTTTTTTCAATACCAATTTTATGAAATCCATTTTAACAAGATTGCATAACACATTACCTCAAAAATCCTTTGGTGTTATTTTTTTAGTTTGACTCATGCTCCTTAGCCAGTGCATAATAAATAAAGAGCTCTTGATAAAGAGCTCATGCTCACCCAAGCTGAATTTGTTTGATCAAAAATACAGTAAAACCTGTAACATTGTGAAATATTATTACAATTTAAAATCTTATTTGAATAAATTTCAAAATTTAATTTGTTCATGTGATATCAAAGCTGAATTATCAAAATCATTACTTCAGCATCACATGATCCTTCAGAAAAAAAATTGTCATTTTTCGATACTCAATAGTATCGAGGCAATTCGGTAGGTACCTAAAAAGTATCGAACTTGGTACCCAGCCCTAAGAGCAAAAGTACAAAAAAAATATATATTTAAAAAAGTGCTTTTTAAAGTTCCTGTTTAATATGTAGATAAGGCTGAAACCACCAACTGACTCAGGCAGTTTGTCCTTGTGTGTTGTAGCTGGCTCAACTTCAGAAAACTAATTGGACATATGTTTTAAAGTAGGGATGCAAATGTTGGTCAGTTAATTATCAACCACTGAGCACACATTCAGGAATAGATGTGCTGTGACCCTTTAAATCCACAAGCTGTGACTTATTTTGCCATTGGAAATTTGTATTGCAACACATGGCCATGTAATCTATTCAGTACAAGGATAAATTCGACTGCCTAAAATTGGGGAAAAAAGGCACCATGCAGCAGTTAGGTAAACCATCTCTGGCGAGAGATGATATTGTTTGTGTACTGTTGTGTGATTGTGTTGCTAGATTTGCTAGCATTCAATATAAATTAGAAAAAAATATTTATTAGCTTAAATCCCAAAGTGTAGCCCATAAACTGGACTGGTCATGTATGAGAAGAAAATTAATTGAACATTATTTCTTTTGTTGACTGTGTGTGGGTTTTGAGTCATGCACAACAGTCCTCATTTCAGACGGGATGAGTAGTTTGCTCTATTATATCATGTTGCTTCATAAAAGTCGATGTTGCACAAAATCCTGTTGATAAATAGGTTTAAAGTGCATTTTCAACATATTTTGTGCATATCACAAGTGCGATCACAAAACTAAACTTTCAGTGCCGCTTTTGGGACGTTCCACCTATTCTGTAACCTTTTAATATGGGTGCTGAAATAAATAATCACCACAGACACAGGATGTGTGAAACAGATCTCATGTAAAAATATATTTTTCTTAATATTATGTATTATAAGGATGGATATTACTAGGCTAGAGTTAAAGGCAAGGTTATTTATATTGCACATTTCATACAAATTCAAAGTGTTTTACTTAGAAAGGAATTAAAAAATGATCAAAATGTTATTGAAAATGCTTTAAAAGAATTAAAATATCACAATATGGCAATTCAAATTGCTCTGCATTGAAAATAAGCACAAAAAAGAAGCAAGGGAAATTAAAACTTTTTATAAAAGCAATTAAAAGAGATAAATGATTCAGTTATAAAATCAATTACAGTAAAATGTATTAAAGTAGTAAAAAGATGATGCATAGAATAAACTTCTCATCGGGCAAAACATCGGTGTATCTTATTTTGCTTATACTATAATTTGTTTATTATAGTAGTTTCACTCGTACACTGTGTCTGTGGTGTTTATTTGGCACGCCTAAAATTACATTGGGCGTCTCCGATGGACCCGATTTCTCCCTAAAATCGGACAAGGGGAGCTCTAGGACTGACCCTATCAGTCTGGACCCATTCTGAACTATTTTTGGGATAGTTCACCCAAAATATTTACCCTCAGGTCGTTCCATACCTGTGCTGTGTGATTTATCTTAACATATTTATTTATTTTATTATTTATTTAGAATCTAAAAAATTAAAGTCGATGGGGCCGATGTATGAATGATTTAAAATAAATGCTTGCCGTTTTATAATAACGCTTACATTAATTCTGCTGTTAAAGTTTGTGCATCAGTTAAGCTGTAAATCATTTTTACAGTAATTTAGGAGACAAGTTTTGGGCATAACTTTACACAGAAAAGGTTAGTACGCTGTTGTTTTCCCACAAACAAAGAATCATATTGTTTAAGTTTTGTGGCTATACTACCTCAATGTAACACAGATTGTTATTTTTGTTTGTCTGTTTTCTTTTAGTAAAAGTACGGACATTAATATAATGCCACAAATGCTGTTTGAGTTTAACCCGGAATATAGCTTTAAATGATTATTGCAATGTAACATATTTTCCAACAACAAGATGCCTTTGCCTGCAAGTCATTGCTTTATAATTTACAAAATACTGTAAGCATCATCATTGAAAAGTATGTAAATAGAATCATATGGTTCTCTTTTATTAAAGGTCAGACTTAGTCAACTTAAAGTTTTGCCACAGCACTATAGTAAAACTAATTTAAAATGTGGTTTGTAAGGCTTCTGGGATGCCTAAGGTGGCTATTTATTTAAAAAGTACGAGAATGTTAAGAAGTTTGAACGTTTCTAGAGCCATTGAAGTAGGTCTTAGTTACCTGTGGAATCTCTTGTCCTGGTCTAAGGGGATTCTTAACGCACACTTTGAAACTACTGACGCTTGACAGGTTCTTGCAAGAGCCTGTCTTTACTTTCACTCTCCCACAGGCCTTTGATGTTAGTAAGGAGATCCAGGGTCTCATTTTTTTTTAGATTTCTTTTAGGTTAAATTCGAGTTGGAGCTTGTTTTATTTTGAGGTTGTTATATTGTTTGTTTGCCACCCAAAGCTGAACATAAACCACTGTGAGTCATTTAGATTATGCTTCTCATCGCCTCAGCGTCTCCATTTACCTCTTATGCAAACTGAAAACCTCCTCATCCCAGACACATTATAGGTTATTAGGATCCTAATAGATCATTTTGTTGCATGGCTTTTGTGGGCTCTGCCGTCATTATGGCTTCAAAGACAGCCCCCTGAATGGGTTATGTCCTGTTGTTAGAATCAATGAGCTGCAAATTATTCCATATAGAGTGAGTTAGGAACACAGAAAAGTATCACACAGATAGCTCTCAGTTAGAAAACACTGGCTAAAAGTATTGCAAACGTGTTATGTGTGCATATGACTCTGCATCGGGGCTGGGAACTGAGCACTGGTTCAAAACAATGTTTTTGAAATCATTTTCATGCAATTAATCATCAGGATCATTGCTGGATGTGATATTGGTTGTATATACCAGTTAAATAAACAAGAAGTTAATATTGAGAAAGTTTTAGACAGTTACTTGTCTGTTTTTGCCAATGAACATAGATTGAACATAGATGCAATCTAATGACAGATTCCATGTGAACATAGATTCAAGCCAATGAAGAGATTCAAACAAAGCTGTTCGTCTCAGAGAAAGACACATCATTGGCGTATCTGAACATCATTGACATCAAATCAGTGGGTTTGCTTGAAAAAAATGGTTAAATGACTTCACTTCTTTTGTTCCTGAATGAACCAGTGGGTTTTAGCGAATTGTTTTAGAGACTCATAAAGATGACACTGGGATTGTTTTCTGAAAAATTAATTCAGGTGAATTCAGTCTGATGCAAACATGATAGCACCCATGTTGTTTCACTTTTATTTTAACTATTAGTAGCCAAAATATAGTATTATTAAAGGGGTCTTAGGCTGGCTTTTTAATTTTCATTATATTGTTGTCTGAGGTCAACTTATGATGTTTGCTTGGTTTTTGCATTCAAAAACATCAAAATGAATAAGTAATATGCTATTTTCTACATTCGTTTTAAGCCCAGCTCAGAAACACTTGGTTTTTATGGGCGTCTCGCACTGAAGACTTGGAAGTAAATGCCCACTGGTGTGAGTGGATAACAGTTTTGCATATTATAATGAGTTTCAACTCACCCGTCAATGCACTTGGGGAAAATTGTTTTGAAAAAGTCCAATATTGTAAAATGGCAACCGAAAGGATTCGACCCAGAGTCCGTGTGTTGCACAATTCCTGTCAGATCCATATAGACAGCATCACTCTTTACTCTTAATCGGTCTGCAAACCCAGTCTTGTTTACAAAACAATGCTCAGTGAAATGAAGTGAACAGATGGACAATGTTTTACCCTCATCAGCTGGAACGTCATTAAAAATAAAGTTTATCCATGCTGTCATATTGTATTGCTCGGTAGCTCGATCCGGTTTGTCATCACGAGGTAGGCATCTATGTTATTTAGCTCTGCGTGTAATGCGCAAATCGGTGGGTGGGGCTAAACCGGCCGTGTTGAAGCAGGCGTTGATCTTCTTCTGCGGGGGTGGTGTTTTATCCTCTTTGACGTCATAGTTCCCCACTTTGAAAAACGAGTCGTTTGCTGAGGCTGGTGTCAATAAACGCTTTTATTGGACTAACCAGGACGTTTTCAGTTCTGAAACTTACAGGATATTCTTATAATATGATGACCTCTTAGATGTCAAAAGCTCAAGGAAAATTTGATTCCTCAGTTCATCACCTCTTTAAAGATTTTTAATAGTAATCCAACTCTGCGGTAACCCTGTGAGTCACTAGCTTAGGGATTCTGGATCGACAGATCACGAAGGAATCGTAAGTGCATTGTGGCTCTCGGATGGCTTTCAAGGAGGCTGCCGGTAATAACGTTTAGAACAGGCTTTTAATTTAACTGGCCAACCTTTCTTTCCCCTCGGTCTTATCTCAGTCTTTGTCCACTTATCAGCGGTGCCATTCTTCATAAGTGCCAGGCGGACTAATGAAAGCGTTGTTTATGACGACAATGAGTCAAAAGTTTTGCGTGCTTACCTGGAAGCGGACTGTAGATACACATTTGGACCCAGCGCTAGCTCTACCGCTGCAGGAGAGAAGAGAGACTCAGTCAAAACAAATTAACAACATGAAGGGAAGCGGTTTTCAAAGGTCAAATTCTCTTCGCTCTCTTTTCTTTTCCACATGTCTTCATCTATTATTTACTCTCGGTGATCTTCACAGTTATTGGACCATCAAACAGATGTTTATTTCCTGAGTGAATGTGAAATGAAAACCACTATTGGTGGAATTGCTATTGATATTTTCTTTCTTAGAGAGCACAGCTGCTGCATAAAAGTGGTCTTGATATTGTTGCTGGTCTGGCGGTGCATCTGTCTATCGAGGGTTTTTGTCTTTTGGTTATTGAACTGAGTAGAAACCGAACCACGGTTCATTAACAGTAGCCCTCCACGTAACGAGTAATATTGAAAAAGGCGGAATGAGATGTTCTTGAACATGATAAGAGTAAATAAAGGTCCCGATAAGCACATTCAATTACAGTTAAACCAAAATGAACTGTCATTGGAAACTACTGCAGCCTGCAAACTGCAAATATTGTGGTTTGCAATGAATTAATAAATGATTAGTACTAATAGAGCTGTAAGCTCACACATTAAAATAGGCTTTTATTTGAATAAATTAATGGTGTCTTGTCTGCTTGCAGAATTATAGTGTACAGGTTCAATACGATTATCATTTCATGCATTAATTAGCAGAATTAATGCATGAAAAGACTCCATTCATCAAAAATAAATAAATAAATAAATCATATCACATCAAATGAAATGTATTAATAAACTGAAGGGAAGCAAGGAGGTTTCCTTAAGAGGATAAGATGAAAACCCGCTTTGAGCTTTAAGTGCAATATGTGGCTACTTTCTAGAGTCTTTACAGTTCTGTGATTTAATAGCAACCTTAATGATGATTTTTATATACGTAGGTTAAATAGATTAATGACATATATTTAACTTTGGTATGACCACATACTGAACCTCTAAGGTCATTTTGAGAGTGTGTGCATTCTTTCTCTCTCTCTTTGCATTGAAATGGATAAATCACATCACGTTTTAAGCTTTTAAAACTATGAACTTGACCTGCAGTCAAACAAAAAAGCAATTTTTGGTTTCTGAGACTCTTGACACTAACTCAAATGACTCTGCATCGACCCAAGCATCAAGATGAGAGACACTGGAGTCCGACAGCACGTCATTGCTCTGACAAACAGAGCTGTAGTTGAAAAATCTCATTGATGTCCTTTAAACTGGTCAGGCTTGAAGTCTGTGGCTGTGTGAGGAATAGTGTTTAGCCACCATTACTTCTCTCTGACCTTGTGACGAGGAACGAGTGCTGGGTTACAGTTGAAAGTTTTAGACAGTGATGGCTAGATGTCACCTCCAACATAAAGCTGAATTATTTAGTTGTTCTCCTACAAGTCCTGGTCTTTTTTGTTTTCTCTCTCTCATCTCAAAAGTTTCCATCACCTCCCAGAAACTTCATGATTAAACCGAGCAGAATTGCATGCATAGTCATAAGAGAGGTACAAAGAAAGTGTGTTTAAAAATCACTGGCTTCGCTAGCTGTAATGAACCTCGCTCTTCATTTGCTGTTCATTTTTGTGGAATATGAATATGGAGAAAAGGAAACTATGTTTCCTTAATGAACTATTCTGAGAGACGTTCTCATTTCGTACAGCTGAAGTTGTGTCTCTTCCGGGAAAGGAAACACGCCGGAGATCCTGATTAATACGAGGCAATGTTTTGATAGCGAGTCGCGCCTTGACTTTTGCCATTATTCACGCCTACCAATCGATTCAGCCTGGTTCTTTCACAGAGACGAAAGTTGACTTTTACTTATAATTAAGCAATCTAGATGCAAATCAGGGCAAAATACGAATGGCATATTGTGTTATGAAACCTGCCATACTCTCGGGAGTGCCGTATCATTACTGGCCACCCTTATCTGGCATGCCACACACACACACATACACTTGCATATAAACGTCGGCCTTCACCTCGTAACACGCCACATGCCTTTTTATGCACATGTACGCAAATTGAACTGATATTTTGAAGCACTCCCTATGATTAGTTGCATTCATAAACTCTTAAAGCTTGTAATTGTCACTCTCAACCTGTCTGCATACATTCACAGCTGGATCCTAATGTCAGGAGATGCCATTAAAAGCCATTATCCCATCAAGAGTTATCCATCTCTCACTCCTCTCGAGAAGCTTAAAGACTTGGGTATAAAACCACAAGTCCTCTCTGCTTTCCAGAGACTACACAAGCCTCAAAATAAGACATCTCCAAATGATAGAAGTTATACAAATCATTGGCGAGTGTTATGTAGTGCTTGCACAGACTAGTGAGCCCGTTCTCATCCCAAGGCGTCATATACGACGCTTTTGCCAAATGTAGACATCCAACACACATGGCAACCTTTAGCGTCAAATGAGACGCAGATATAAATGGGGCAGAAGGTGCCTCCTAGTGGTCTAACCCTAACCCTACCCCATACCATAACCGAGTCGTCTCATTTGACGCTAAAGGGTGCCATGTGCGTTGGATGTCTACGCTTTTCAAAAGTGTCGTATATGATGAGAATGCGTTGGAGTAGTCGAGAGTAGTCGGCGCTGTCGGAAACAATCGACTACTCAAGCATCTATTAACCATAAATTAATTCAAAATGACGAATATAACCAACAGACACCACACATCAGATCTGTGGAAGTATTTCATCAAGGATGGCAAAAATATTGTAATTTTCAACTCTGTAAGGGGCCGCTCACATATCGCATTTAAAAACTTTCTCCTTCTTTCCACAAGTGTTTGCTCTCCCATGAAGTCTATCGTTGCTATACAATCATGAACTTCTTTCTCCATGATGACGAGGAATTATCAGCAAAAGATTGATGATTTCTAGTCCTTGCATTAGCTTTACTTCTAGATATATTTATGGAAATGAGAAATAAAAACCCGCCCTGCACATCTATAATTAGCTGTTCGGCCGAGCTTACGATTTTGTTACGGAAATATAAGCGTATCGGTTGGTTTTTGTTTCATGACCACAGGCATTCTGAAAAGTTTAGATGTTTTAGTTGTGCACCACATGCGTGACCGTGGCGCTTCCATTTTGAGCGCACTTGCCGCATGCCTACATTTGAAATAACACACTTGAGCGCGCAAAAGATACCATACCTGAACGGCCCCTAAAGCGAACATTGCGAACGGCTATTTATTTGGCTTTAATCTGTTTCATGAAATTTATACAATATGATAATGATAAAATATGTATTGTCATAATTTGAGTTTACTTATGTAATTAGGCTAGTCGAGTAACTCGATTATTGTTTTGATAAGAAATCGACTTGCAGAAATCAGTAGTCCCGCAACCCTCTTATATGACGTACAATTTCAGGATTCTTATACTTCACCATAGAAATGTGCCTTAGACCATTCTTTCAGAACTTTTAAGATCTTTCAGCCCCATTAGTTGATAGTTTTAGGGGTCATATCATGAGAAATCAGATTTGCTTTGATCTTTTGAGATAAAAGAGTTGGTTGTACTAAGAAAGCATACTGTAACTTCACAGTTCGAACTAAGCTGCAAAATGGCTTATGTTCCTCTGCAGTTGTCCAACGTGAGACAGATGAATAAGTTTGAACATGCACACAGTTACTTGTCAGCTTTTGGTCTTCAGAAACTTCAGACAGTATATTTTTTTTCAAGATCAGTTCAGTCTTCTCTGAACTGAAATAATAGTTCACCCAAAAATGGACATTCTGGCATCATTTACCCACCGTTAAACCTGCATGGCTTTCTTTCGTCTGTGGAAAGCAAATAGTAAAAGTCATCTGTTTTTTTCTATTCAAGACTGGTAATAACTCAACTTACATAAAAAGCTAATTTGGTCTTATTTGAATAGGAATAGTAAGTCTGATTACCTCTTATCTAACTGCTAGTTCGTCAATTTCTTCTTAAGACACAGTTTTAACATAGTGGCTAAGTGTATGCAAATGACCTCTGCAGATGTTGTTTTGATTTTCATTTTATGAACACAAACAGTTCTTCAAAATATCTTTGTGTCTGGAAAATAATAATTCATACAGGTTTGGAACGACATGAGGCTGAGTAAATGAGGCATTTTGGGGTGTTTTTTTATATAGTATCTCACAAAAGTGACATTTCAGCAAACATTTTAGTATATCTTCTCAAGGGACAATACTATAGGAGTGAAACTTGAATATATTTTACAGTAGTCAATGTACTTTACACAATGTAGTACCAGTTTAGCAGTTTATATTTACTGTCCTCTGAAAATAACTCAACATACAGCCATTATTGTCAAAATAGCTGGCAAAAAATTGAGTATACCCTAAGTGATAATTGCTGTATGTCGTTTAATCATGCAAAGCCACATCATCATATTCATGTTTTTGTCTGCTTGACAGGACCATAAAAATTTGTAATAGAGCAGTTAAAATGTGTGCTATGAGTACAATTCTCTCATACTGACCACTTGATGTTTAACATGGCACCTCATGGCAAAGAACTCTCTAAGGATTTTAGACTTGGAATTGTTGTTCTCCACAAAGAGCAACCCTTAAACTGAGTTACAGTACAGTGGCCAGGGTTACAAAGAGGTTTTCCAAGACGTGTTCCACTCGAAACAGGCCTCACAAGGGTCAATCAAAGAAATTGAATCCTCGGGTTGTGCGTCAGGTGCAGAAGCTGGCTTCAACAAACAGACGCATGAGTGCTGCCAGCATTGCTTTAGAGGTTGCAGAAGCGAAAGGTCAGCTTGTCACTGCTCAGACCATACGCCGCACACTGCAACAAGTTGGTTTGCATGGCCGTCGTCCCAGAAGAAGGCCTTTTCTGAAGCTGGCTCACAAGAAAGCCCACAAACAGTTTGCTGAAGGCGTCCTCTCCAAGAGCATGAATTACTGGAGCCATATCCTGTGGTCTGATGAGACCAAGATAAACTTGTTTGGCTCAGATGGTGTCCAGCATGTGTGGCAAAGCCCTGGTGAGGAGTACCAACGACATTATGTCTTGCCTACCAGTGCAGTCTCATCCCAAGATGTCATATAACTGACGTCTTGGGACGTCTTTTGACCATACGTCAACATCCGCCGTTTTAGGGTACCCTTTAACGTTGGTTAGATGACGTTATCGGATCCTAACTCTACCCCAGACCTAAACCTACCCCGTCACCTAACTGACGTTAAAGGTAAAGCGTCAGTTGTATGACGTCCCAGGATTGTCATGTAACTGACGTTAAAGGGTACCCTAAAACGGCGGATGTTGACGTATGGTCAAAAGACGTCCCAAGACGTCAGTTATATGACGTCTTGGGATGAGACTGTGTTATGCCTACAGTCAAGCCTGGTGGTGGTAGCTTCATGGTCTGGGGCTGCATGACTGCTGGTGGTACTGGGAAGCTGCACTTCATTGAGGAAAACATGGATTCCAGCATGTACTGTAACATTCTGAAGCAGAACATAATGCCCTTCCTTCAGAAACTGGTCCGAACGGCATGACAACGACCCCAAACACACCGCCAAGGTGACAACTGCCTTGTTGAGGAAGCTGAAGGTGATCGAGTGCCCAAGTATTTCTCTAGACCTGAAACCTATTGATCACCTTTGGGACATCCTCAAGTGGAAGGTGGAGAAGCACCATGTTTCCAACATCCTGCAGCTCGGTGATGTCAATATAAAGGAGTAGAAGAGGATCCCAGCAACAACCTGTGCAGCTCTTGAGGCAGTGCTAGATAACAATGGTGCTCACACAAAATATTGACACTTTGGACACAGTTTTGACATGTTCACTTATAGGGTGTACTCAGTTTTTTACCAGCTATTTTGACAATAATGTCTGTATGTTGAGTTATTTTTAGAGGACAGTATATATATACTGCTATACAAGCAGCACATTGACTACTTTAAAATATATCCAAGTTTCATAGCATTGTCCCATGAGAAGATATAGTAAAATGTTTGCTGAAATGTGAGGGGTGTACTCACTTGAGATACTGTATGTGTAAAGCATCTTTACATGCTTTACATACTCTTTTCAAGTGGGCTTCCTCTAATGGGTTCATCAAAGATAAAGGGAGAAGTATTTTTGTAAGTATTGTCTTTGCATGCTCCAAACACTGGGATTCTAGGACTTTTTAGCAGAAGCTCCATAAGAGTCAAACAAGTCTGTCTGCATCAAGGGATTGATAATTGCAATCTTTATCATTATGAGGTAATAAACATCTCCAGATTTAGCCCAGCCCTCTCACGTGTTTTCCCTCTGCATTTGGAAATCCATTTTAATTTAGCATTTCAATGCTGCAGCTGTTTTGGGCGCTATGTGTCAAATGAGAGACGGAGAGAGTGCAGAAAGACGCGAGCGGGAGAGGACGGCCAGCAGAGATTGAGAGGCTGGGTGTGTGTTTGTGTTTGGCTTCCCATCACTTCCTATCTAATTACCACACACACACACATCATTAGGAGGATCCAAAGCAGCACAATACACAGGGAAACGAGTCATTACCAGCTAGGTGGGAATCAATTAATGCCTCATTTTCGGTTTCATTGTGCACATTCTAATTAAACAGGCAGTTTGGAAAAACAGTCAGGCCTTTTTTTCTGTTTTGTCACTGACATGCGGGCGTTCTGGTGAGAAGGGTTGCCATTTAGTGGCACCAGCGGTTATTATGTTAGCAAGACTCTGAAAAGCAAGACTAAAACTCACTTTTTGCACACTGGTCAGTATTCTGATTGTGATGGCTCATTGTTGAAATTTAACAATGAGCCATCACAATCAGAATACTATATATATATATATATATATATATATATATATATATATATATATATATATATAAATTGAAATTAAATTTGAAATTTAATAAAAATAAATTAATGTGTGTGTATATATATATATATATATATACACACACACACACACACATAATAATTTATTTTTTTTATTGAAGTAAATGGTTAATAATAAAGTAATAAAGGCCTTAGGTTAAATGACTATGAAAATTAAATCGTTTATATAAATAATTCAATGTATTAAAATAAATAATAAATGAATAATACAATGTTTGATTAATTTTTAACAACCATCATTTTTAATATGATTGATATGAATTAATATGATTTTTTTTTTCCGTGCCAATACCAGTACTTTTGACATCCAGTTGCTATATTTATGTATCATGAGTGGTTTTCTTCTAAATGTCGTTTAATTCAAACAACTATATTGTATTGTTTTTTTTATTTCAGTATATATTTGGTACTTTTGAAATCCCAAGATACTTTTATGAATGCATAGTGTTATGAGTATGCCGGCTAATTTTCTTATGTGTACAGTCACGAGTGGCACCATTAAAAAAAAAAAAAACCCACATCTAAATAAATTCAAATGAAGGGTGTGAATAGGGCGGTTAGAGGTTAATGTGGTGATAATTATGAATGTGATTTCCTCTTGGCTGAGAACCTGGAAATTGAAAGAAGGGGAGGGTAACGGTGTGATCATATCTAATGCATTAACTTAATGACGAGATTCAGACTCTGCCATTCTCATGCTTTATTAAACTCCACGCCGCTGTCATCTTTCTCGCCAATTTCATCCAGAGGTTGAATATGTCACTGCTTAACCAAACACACACACACACACTCTCTCTCTTTCTCCACCCATTTTCTCAATTGACTTCATCCTGACTAAGGTGCCATGTTTGTATATCTGTTTTTATTTGTCATGCTTGATTTAGTGGAACCAAAGTGTGAAAAAGATTTACAGCTAACACGAAATGGTTGGAAATGCGATCGGAGAGGCTTCAAGGAATAACATGCTTAACCTTGAGAACTTCCTGTTTATGTCATTTCTGCCGCCGAGGATGATGGGACTGGACATGGGTCAAAGTCACCTCCAGTTCTGCGAGCTACTCTGATCTTAGTAATGAATGACAGCCTACAGCCAAAACCAGTCTGAAAAGCTGTTATTTTATTGTTTCAGATTGGTATGGTGGTCGCTGAGATTTAATTAAAAAACACAACACGCTAGATTTATAATGCTCATTGCAGACTACCTAAAAATAAAGATTAAATAAAAAAGGCAAGATAATAGAATTAATGGAATGTAATTTAAAAGAAAACCACTCATTATGAATTTATATTCAGTTTAGTACTTTAGAGACATAATTTAATTGATTGCTGGGTACTCAGCATTTTTCTTTAGCTTATTTATTTACTTTTTTTTTTTTTTAATTTCTGACTATTTCCTTGTATAATTACTGAAAAACTTGAAGTAAATTGTATTAATATTAATATTGAAGTTGATTTGACTAAAGAATACCGAACTATCCAACATCTGTCATAAGATGGTGGGCTCATGGACATCAAATCTAGACATTAAAACTGTGCGTATATCCACTTTTTTTTTTTTTTTTTTTTTTTTGCCCCCCTCTCTATGATGAATCAAAGCGATCTTAGAGACTTTGGTTCTAAAATTGCTTATTATGACATATGCACATGCAATTCTTTTCATATGGAGGTCAAAGCTGCGCACAATGGCAGACGCTTTTATCCTTACATTGCATTTCAAGGTAGCCTACACATGTACATTCTTATCAGTTCTTGGTTTCCTTGTGAATCGAACCCATGACCTTGGTTGCAAGCGCCAACGCTCTACTGTTCGAGCTACCGGATGGTAAGCGTGTTGAGAGGTTTGTTTTCCCCTTTGTTTTGTAGTATCTTCACTGAAGTATTATTATGTTATATATATATATATATATATATGTTCAGAAGTGGCCACTGAACATCCATTTGGCGTTCACCCACGTGGTTCACATTTTGTTTTTTCCAGGACACTCATCAGATATAATCCAGTCCTAAATGGCGAATAGCAAGGCTTTGATTATCACAGCATGTTTTGACAACTCACTAAATTACTCTGAACCCTTTCAGTCAAAATAGCCTGCATTATGTGCAGCCATAAACATAAACATACAAATTGCACAGAGCATTTGTTTATTACCCATAAACAAAGACCCCTGTAGTCTGCATTCCACCGGTGAATATGAATCCTCTCAGCCACTGAAGTTTCCTCGGCCGTTCATTTAAATACTCCCTTCTTACCTGAACGGACAAGATCATTGGCGGTAACATCAGAGTACTTAAGTCGTCCATGAAAAGCCAGGCTATATGTGTCATCTGGAGGCATTAGCCAAAAAGGCTGTAATGTTTAATAACACCACCCCCCCACCCACTCCCCTCTCTCTCTCAGTTCCTGCCCTCTAATGAGATGTTCTTCTCTTTGCATGGATGTGAATGCTTTAGTGCTGTTTTGACTGAAGTGTCTGTCACCGCTTTGGCCGGAATCGCTGCTGAAAGTGCAGCATTAGCAGAAAGGCTTCTGGCATCATCACAGGTGGGATGTAGTGTGGAGCTGAAGGATGGAGGTCTCTAGTCCCACGCTTATATTTGGTGACCGTTGACAGATGGTCCTACTTATACCAAGGGGTTATGCTGTTAGCCATCAGTATATGCCTTTTTATACTCTCAATTCAGCAATGTACCTTTGATTGATTATCGCAAAGTATAATGTTTCAGCACAGTATGCGTAAATGGGGACGCCGGAGGTCCAGTGCTCGTTTTGGTGTTGTATTAGAGACGATTTGCCTCAGCAGTTTCTGCCCGGCTCTTGAAATACGGCAGGCCATTGTTTTGCACCATGCTATTGGAGAAAGGCATAATGAAGGATGACCTGAGAGAGATACTGTTGGCTGGAATTAATGAAGACAGCCATGCATAGCCGTTAACAGGAGGTTCAGGTGAGAAGGCCTGCAGTCTGATTAGTTCACTTGTGGATTAATTTTGGTAGAAGAGGCTGTTTTGCTGATTTGGTAACTATTGGTCTTGGTTTGTATACTTTTTTCGGATCTCATTTACAGAATATGTGGGCTTTGTGTTTGTTCAGAAAGAAGCTGTGGGATTGTGTGATATTGCTGTTATAGACCCTTTTACGGTTTGTACACAATGATGACGTGGCAACATATGTGCGTGCATATTGGCAACGGAAGTATGGCGAGAATCAGCAGTGTGTCAAGCTCGATCAAGCTACGCGAGCGGATTTTTATTATGTCCTCGCTCCAATCAACACGTTTAATCGCCTGCAGCCACAGGCGCCGCCGGTTCTTCTGAAATGGCCGTGATTCTGTCGGAAATATACAACTTAAGCCCTTTGGTGGAATATTGATTAGTGCAACCGTAAACGCAACAACCAGACATTTTGAAGCTGGGAAACCATTTTAATAAACTTTCGGAGTTGCTAACACGTTACAGTCAGTGGGAAACAACACCACTTCCGTTGCCAAAATGTGCGCGCAACTATTTGATCACGTGGGCTGTAAAAGGGTCTATACAATGCTGGAACAAAATGAATACATTACATTTTAGACAATATTGCTAGTGTTTTATTGCTGTATAGATCTTTTTTTTAACACATTATAAAGACACTACTATGCCACTACTGGCATAGTGATGTAATCTACAAAGAGTATCTGATTTATTTTATTTATGTATAATAAAAAAGGAGCTTTTTCACTTTCAAAAGCACATTTTCATTTAGTAATGAAACAAATTGTGAAGAAAACTTGGTAACGCTTCCTTTTACAGTCCAGTTACCCATGCAAATACTATTTACTTATTTTAGTATCTACAATTACTGGGTAATTACTAGTACTAACCCTGAACCTACCCCTAAACCTACCACTGTTCCATGTACTTACCTTATATTAGCCAGTACTTTCTAGGTAAGTACGCTGTAAGTACTGTACTGTAAAAGGAAGTGTTACCGAAAACTTAACATTTAATGAAATGTATTAAAACATTTCTAACAAATATTACAAGTATTAGAGTTTGGGCGGTGAAAATGTTGGCTAGCACTATATGTTCAGAAGAAAAAATCCTTTTTGTTGACCTACATTATTAAGCATGTTTTATCTGACGCCAATGGTAGACTTCAGCTAGTATGTCTATGTACCTGCTCTGCTTAAAATGAGTATTGGAGCGAATTGGAGTGCAATGAAAAACTGGCCCAAAACCAGCCAGTTAAATTGCCTTTCCCGGGAGCTTTTATGAAAACAGGAAGAGAGAGGATTCCTACCTGGTCTGAACTGCACATTCCCACCTTGCATCTCTGCCACCACCTGTTCATTGAAGTAATGCCCCAGGAACATATGCTAAATTAAATTTACACTCCTCCTGCCCTGCAATGTTGGCACTCTGATGAAATCGATGTGCCAGCATTTCTTTTATTAATAATTTTTTTGTTCAGGCCTCAATGTGTCTCTCACAGCATGACCAATGGAAAGTGGGAATGGAAGAGGCTCTTGTCTCCTTTGACTCTCAATTGATAGTCATAATTACAAAAGGTCTGAATCAATTGGCACAAATGAAAGTGATTTGTCGCCAGCTTCAGACTCGGCTAATTACATTGATTAGCACCAGTGATCTGGAGTCCATCCACTGTAGCCCTCCCGCGGATATATATAATCTATTGCTCTATCAAAGAAAACATGTTCGGGGGAAAACAACCTCTGAGACAAAAGTGCTGAGGCAGCACTTCCTGGCCAGGCGGCTCATTTGTCCAAAGCTGGACAGGTTACGAGTGCCACATAACTCCATTTTCTTAACTAAATGTGCATATCATGCAAATCTGAATATACATAACCCAGTGTATTCCCTTAAAAGTATTTTGTGTTGAATAATTTAACCAGTATTTAACCAGCATGGTTTGAAATATTAAGGAATATTATAAAGTATGGATGTCAAAAGTATTAATTAGACAATGCTAAATTAAATTACTACCGAAGTTAGAAAGGTCTGCCTTTGCAGACCGACTTAGTCAAACCCAGAAAGGATGTCACCATTTACATTCTATATAATAATGATTTATTTTATTCATTTTCATTTTCATTCATATTACTTTTGAACTGTGTTCAGATTGTTTACTTGAATTCTTGAGACTGCTGTTAAATGTTTATTTGATACACTAACTTTGTTTTTTTTTCTTTTTGTTTTTTTCTATTTCTTTATTTTGTTTGTTTGTCTTGAATAATTATTTGAAAATACGTTATTTAATTTACTAATTAGTATTTATTATTAATAATATGAATTAAAATAGTGTATTATTATATAAATATAATAATAATATGATATTACAAAAAAAAATGACTGTGGTATAAGAATAGTGAAATTGCACTGAACTGCTAAATGTTTGGTATCGTGACAGCCCTGTTGATAGAGAAAATGAGTAGTGTGTGTGCATGTGTGTGCTATTTAATCTGATAAATCTGTATTTCCTGTGTGACTGCCCGCATCCGTCACTAAGTGAAGCCCAGACCTCTAGCTCAGGACATCTTATCTATCTGGCTCTTAATGAAGAAAGGGGAGCTGACACCAGCAAAAGGTTTAATTGGGTCACTAATTAAACGAGCTGCTGTGTCTGGCTATAAGGAACGAGAGGATTAAATAGTGGCACAGCACAGGTAGGACAGATGAGAGGACGACTAAAGCCCCACGGCTCTATGGAAGGGCTTAGACATACCGCTGAATTAGATGGAGTCAATTATGTAGACAAGATAGCTGCTGCTCTCGGTTTGAGAGTTGTGTTGTGTTGGAAATAGGATTGGACTCATCTCAATGGGGAAATCCTACTTTTGATGCTGATAAGAGTTCAACTTGATAAGCTGCCCATCTAAAACATGCTCCTTTTCTGATATAGTAGCACTTGCAAGTGAAACGAAGCTTGATGGATGTTTGTGGAGCTATAACTGGTGCATTATCAAGATGGGACTTGGGATGGAATGCAGAAGTGATATACACTAAATTGTGTAATTTTTTTTTTAAATGTTGAAAAACTTTCTTTTATTCTAGTTTAAAGCTGCTGTAGGTAACTCTTGTAATATATATATATATATATATATATATATATATATATATATATTCCTATATCCTATTGCCATTTGCAGAAATACACCGCACCCGGTCAGAAACAACCAATCAGAGCCAGGAGGAGTGTCTTAGCAGTGCCAATCACGCTTGTATACACGCTGATCACACCCCTCTCTTGCACAGCGCTTACCATCATTCAAGCCAAACTCAAGATTGCCAGTGTGACGTGGCTGTTCTAATGTGGAGAAATAACCTAAACTGCCAATTTCTCGAGTGACACCTGCTCATAAAACAAAGACGGGTAAAAGAAAAAAAGCCGATGACAATAATTAAATGAAAAAGAAAGAATTAGACACAGAGCCCATTTACTCAGTGTCACATAACATGTAGATAAAATGTCACACACTGTGCAAAGCAACAATTGAAACCTGCTAATTTACTTGCTTGTCATGTTGCTGAAATAATATACTAGCAAACCTTATGTAGCATTAGGCCTATCGCTAGAATTATTACTTACATACCGTTATGCTAGTTACAGTAATATTATCTTACTATTTATAACTCATAGAAAGTGTGCAACGTTATAAAGTTACATTACATGTATTGCAAAATATATAATGATTTGAGGACCAAGTTTGTAGTCAAAGAATGGGCAGGCCTTAAGCCCTGTTCACACCGCTAGCGATTTTGTCGCTGTGTGTCGCTAGGCTCTGTACTGTGATGTCGCTTGTAGGCGTTCAAAGTGCTGTCGCTCTGATGTTATTGGTAGACTGCACGTCTTGCCATATCTATACAAAATACCATCACAAGTGATATATACAACTATATAATTTTAATTTGAATGGGAATAAATGACTTTTAAGGCTAAAAAGAATTGTATGCTGTTGGGAGAGTGTTTTTATATTACCTCAGCAGTGTTAAGTGGATTAAATCATTTACTAGATCAACGATTGATCAATGAACAAATTAAACTCACTCATACTGTCATAAATAATAAAAACGTCATTCGAATTTGACAAATAATCAATTTTCTTTTCCCTAATAGTCAACGTAATTGACTAGGGAAATTGTAAAATGAACTGCAGCAGTGCTAAACGTGCTTCATGCTTCAATTACAACACTCGGACTGTAACGTTACATGTATGAAATAAACTCACTGAGACTGTCGACAGTTTCTTTTCCATGCATCCTTTTATTATCCATGTGTGTGGTTGCAGTCAAATCATGTAAAACAGTGAAATTGTCCTCGAAGTCTTCTGTCTTGCCTGCATTCGAGACGGTGATGCGTAAGCTCCACTGAAAGTCTTCTTTCCTATTGGTTTTCGCTCGCGAAAATCGCTTCTCATTTGCATAAAGTTGAAATACTCAACTTTTGTCGCTTGTCTCTTCATGCTTGACACGCCCACATTCTGTCGCCAACGGTCACTGTCGCTCGTGTCGCCGGATGTCGCCAGCACTCCATTGAAATTAATAGGATCATGTCGCTTTGTCGCTGTGTGTCGCTGGCGGTGTGAACGAGCCTTTAGTCAATGTAAAGCATATTGTTGATGTTTCATCCCTACTAGTGAATGTGCGTAACTGTTTATCCACCGTCATCAATAAATGACTCGTGTTATTCTAAAATTCTCCTGCCACTCATCGTCTGTGTAGTGGAGCAGAACAACTTCCCATCAGTCCTCACTTTAGCTCATCCACTTTATTTTGGGCACGGGAAGGGGTGTTTTAACTGTTTCACAAATATAATTAGTACAGCACAATGGTTCATGTGCTTGTCATCTCCTAATTAGGGCCCGAAATTTATAAATATAAAGTATCCTCTTTAGAACAAGGAGATAAGTAAATGTTCAAACAGCAGGTAAGTGTATATCTGGGCAGTGTGGGCATGTCAAAAAATCAATTATGATACAAAGCTTGTGACATAAATGCGCACATAAACCTGATCACTTTATTTATCATAGATATGAACACTAGTTCAGATTAATCAATCGGAATGAATTCATTCATATTGAAATAAAAGGTGCCCATTAAAACATAGCATGTGTGTGAGTTGTATTTTAAGGTATATTCTGATGTGTTTTTTCCATTAAGATCCATTGTACATACAACTTTTTCTTTAGACATTATTTTCTATGGTAATCAACAGCAAGCCTCAGACGCTGTCCATAAGTTCATTTTAACTTGGCACATTCCCATTAAGGGAGTTTATTTTCTATTTTATGTTCAGATAATGGTGCACCTGCCAATGTCATTATAAAGACTAAAGCATGTCCTTGGAGTCTGGGAGAAAGCAATTACATTTTTCTGTTGCTGCTCTTCTCTTTCTTTTCCCTCCGTTCCACTTTTTCTATTCTTTTGGCACACTGACTTAACATTAGATCACATGTTCAGGCCCTTGGAAAACAGCGATCAATCTGCTGCAGCACCCTTCTTGCCAGAGCGGCTCACCGTCAATCACAAATAAATGAAGGCCCCTGAAATCCATCCAAGAGCGTTTGAGTGAAGCCCTTTGAGAGACTGGCTGGTGATGGCATCGTTACAACCCAGCCGCTGAAACCATGGCTCTGATTGGTTTTGATTAGGTTGAGAGCAGGTGTATGAGATGGGCAAAATACTGAACAAAATCAATAAATACGTAATTAGAAAACCAATTGAAGAAAGGTTGAGAGAGTCGTGCAAATGCAATTATTCATAGCACAATGTCCCTTAATTTACCCATCCAAAAAAATTAAAGGTTAATTACACACTCTTCTCGCCAACATTGCAATCGGTCAACTGATTCAGGCGTTTATAAAAGTGTAAAAGTATCTCTTAAATCGGCCCAGTAAATGTTTTATT
The DNA here is from genome assembly GCA_038021265.1 of Cyprinella venusta. NCBI lineage: Eukaryota > Metazoa > Chordata > Actinopteri > Cypriniformes > Leuciscidae > Cyprinella > Cyprinella venusta. The sequence continues at coordinate 19,699,118 of CM075869.1, read as the reverse complement.
GAATCTGTCCAATGAATGGGTACATTAACCAAATTTTACATTTATTGCTATAATCACAAGAGCGAAACTTCACCAAATGAACACTTGTCCAAATGCAAGTAAACTTGGCTTTGCTATTTTGTAGTGGTTTGAGAGAATATACCAATGATAATACATTTTACATTATCTTTATGTAAAACATTATTCATAATAATATTTAATCATTTGTATAAAACGGTTAGTTCCAGTCCCTGATTCTGATTGGTCAATAGCTGTGATTTATAATAGCTTCACCTAAAGGTTCTATGTTTCACTACCTAGCAAGCACTTATTGTTCATTGAAGCTTATAGAGTATAGTACTGTGAGAGATCGAGTAAGCGAGTGTACCTTTATAGCATAGCCTATAGCATTTTCCTTCAGGTCAGTCTTATATTTGTAATAAAAAGTCTGTTTGATTATCTGCAGCGATATCTTGTCATTTTAAAGGGGTTTTCCCGTGCCCTGACACTAGTCATTTGTCAATTGCATCTTGCTTCTCCTATGTTTCATTCGTCTTCTCTACTGACTGACTCACTCATAAAGATAGTCTTTGTCGCCGTCTAACTTCTGTCTGTTGCTTTTAGTGATTTTACTTCATGAAAGTTGCATTGATACAAATTTTTGCCTTTAAAGGGATAGTTCGCCCAAAAATTCTGTCAGTATTTATTCACCCTCATGTTGTTCCAACCCCGTAAGACCTTCGTTCATCTTCGGAACACGAATTAAGATATTTTTGATGAAATCTGAGAGCTGGATCACTCCTTCATTCTAGTCCATAGGCTTCTTGAGAGATTGAAACTTGACGGCCTTGAAAAATTATTAAAGACATCGTTAAAATAGTCCAAGTGACTTCAGTGGCTCAATCTTAACTTTATCAAGCAACGAGAATACTTTTTTGAGCAAAAACAAACATAAATAACGACTTTATTTCAACTATTCACTTCTTTCTCTTCTCTTCCTGCGCCTCTAGTCAGTTAAACTAGTGTAATTGCGTAGAGCTACGTCACATGTACGCCCACTTTTGGCTGACGCTGGTCATGTGTGTGATCCGTGTGACGTACAACAACAGATACGCAATTACACTAGTTTTTATACGTAGTCACACTAGGAAGTGAATAGTTGAAATAAAGACGTTATTTATGTTTGTTTTTGCTCAAAAAAGTATTCTCGTTGCTTGATAAAGTTAAGATTGAGCCACTGTAGCCACTTGGACTATTTTAACGATGTCTTTAATAACTTTTCGAGGCCGGCAAGTTTCAATCCCTCAAGAAGCCTATGGACTAGTATGAAGGAGTAATCCAGCTCTCAGATTTCATCAAAAATATCTTAATTTGTGTTCCGAAGATGAACAAAGGTCTTACGGGGTTGGAACAACATGAGGGTGAGTAAATACTGACAGAATTTTCATTTTTGTGTGAACTATCCCTTTAATATTTGTATTGCGTGGTAACCTTTTTATGAAAGCAATAAGGTACTCGAGACAAGTGCTGTTTCGTGAATAAGCAGCCCGTTCTCATCCTTTAGCGTCATATAGGTGACGCTATATGACAAAACGGCGAAATACTACACACATGGCACCCTTTATCGTTAATATAACACCAAGGCGTCATAAATCCTTTAGCGTGACTACCTTACCCCACACCTAAACCTACCCATCACAGCGCGTGTTATATTTACGATAATGGGTGCCATGTGCGAAGTATTTCGTCGTTTTGTCATAGCGTCACATATATGACACTAAAGTATGAGAATGTGTTGGAAAAAGTCACGGGCTGAAGGGGTTGCAGGCACTCGGCGAACAACACTAGTATATCACTAGTGTCAAAAAATGTAGTAATAAATCTAATGGCTGTTAGTTTCTCAATTCACTCTGTATTGGCAGGTGTGGATAAAAGTTCTTGGTCCTTGGGTATATATCTAATAACTCCCTCATTGGCTCTTGAGCACCACTGTTCCTTCTAGCCTTGTCCTAGTTCACCGACTGTCTTGTGGCATGATGGGTAGAGTCTCTGCCTCTGCTGCCCTAGTTCACCAGCAGTGTGGAGTCAGTAGGAGCGCCCCAGTGAGTCTGCCCCTCTTGCCCCTCTCTCTCACAGAGGCAACGGCTGCTGGGCTGCCGGTTTGCTGGAGCTCTAGGGCTCAGAGCGAGAAAGCGTTACCAACTAGCGCTGCAGCTGGGCCCCCCTCGCCTTCCCCTGGACACCCAAATGTGCCCGCTGGCACTGCCCCCTTTTTCACCCATAGAGTAAAAGAGAAAGAACAGCGACAGAGCGAGAGATGTGCTTGAGTTACCCGAGGCTTCAGAAGCTCCTCTCTCCCCTTCACTGTGTTTCCAAAGTAGGCCAGCTCGTCCACATCAGTGTGACACCGCCTGTCCACTGCCGAGTGGGACTCACTAATACACTCCACCAAGTGCACTTTTAAAGGAGAATACTTCAATGACACCGCGCTCACACACACACAAAGAAGTGGTCTTTCATTAACAAAGTGCTTTTTAATCAAAGCACATTCAATGGATGGAATTAAAAAATCACATATGACCGTACAATAAAAAGGAGAATTATTTTGATGCCGGCCTTGTCACCGTTAGGTTGTTCAGCCATGAAACCCATGAATCAAAGATGGCAGGAAGTGAAGTGTGTGGATGCAGAGTCTTCTTGCTCTGTCCTTGAGATCTCAGGTGTGTGTGTGTGTGTGTGTGACCGCACTGATGGAGTACAACAGCTTCAGAGGAGCAGGAAGTAAATCACAGGGTCAAGTCTTTCTTCCTGCCCTCAGGAGGGGATAGAGAGAGAGACCGCCACACACTCGAGCCCTATTCAATAAAAACTATTTTCTCAGTGTCGACTTGTTTATGATAAACTGTTGGTCCACTCTCTCCTTATTTTTTTTTTCATCCAAGAACTGGTTTAAACATTAACTGGTGTCAAAAGAACACGTCTTGAATTAATCTATCTCATTAAAAGATTAGTTCACCCCAAAATGTCTGTGATTAATTACTCACCCTCATGTCGTTCGTAACCCGTAACCTTCGATCATCTTTTGAACACAAATCTGAGAGCTTTCTGACCCTAGACTGCAATGCTATTACCACTTTCAAGGCCCAGAACGGTTGTAAAGACATTGTTAAAATAGTCCACGTGACTAAAGTGGTTTAACCTTAAAATTAGAAATGAAGAGAAATTTTTTTGTGCGCAAAAAAACAATTAACAATGTAGTTTAGGAGAATTTTCTTAATTTTATTTGCCATTTTTAAAGTGGTTTAACCTTAAAATGAGAAGTGAAGAGAATACTTTTGTGCGCAAAAAAAATGTAGTCAAAGAGACTTGTCTTATTTATTTATTTTTGCCCTTTTTAAAGTGGTTTAACCTTAAAATTAGACGTGAAGAGAATACTTTTTGTGCGCAAAAAACAAAAAACAAAAATGTAGTTCAGGAGAATTGTCTTAATTTTATTTTAAAGTGGTTTAACGTTAAAATTAGAAGTGAAGATAATACTTTTGTGCGCAAAAAAAATGTAGTTCAAGAGACTTGTCTTGTTTATTTATTTATTTATTTTTGCCATTTTTAACGTGGTTTAACCTTAAAATTAGAAGTGAAGAGAACACTTTTGTGCGCAAAAAAAATGTAGTTCAAGAGACTTGTCTTATTCATTTATTTTTGCCATTTAAAAAAAATGTAAAAAAAAAAATGTAAAAAAATGTAAAAAAAAAAAAAAATGTTAAAAAAATGTAGTTCAGGAGAATTTTCTTATTTATTTATTTATTTATTTTTTATTTTTGCCATTTAAAAAAAAGTAAAAAAAAATCAATAAAAATATGTAGTTCAGGAGAATTTTCTTATTTATTTTTTATTTTTAATTTTTATTTTTTGCCATTTTTAAGTGGTTTAACCTTAAAATTAGAAGTGAAGAGAATACTTTTTGTGCGCAAAAAAAAAAAAAAAACAAACAAACAAAAATGCAGTTCAGGAGAATTGTCTTAATTTTAGTTTTTATTATTAATTTTATTCCTTTCGGTGTCAAATAATGTCTTCACGGTTTTGGGGCCTCTGTTTTTTTCTGAAGACTAGTTTGCATATAATGCTGCAAGTCATTATAATTGACAGCGATTGGCCAAAAAAAAAGTACATTCAAAAAATGTAATTAATCCAAAATACAGTTTTTTTAAAAATAAATAACCCATCAGCCGCAGTTTTAAACTTTGACTTGGTATATTTTATTCCCTCCCTTCCTTCCTTTATGCTCTGTGCCATTCCTCCGAGCACTGAGCCAGCATTCCATTAACTTCTTTACATGGTTGGTCACGCTGCGCTGGTTTCACAGCCCATGCTGATATGAGACCCTCTTGATGTCATTCTGTAAACATCGTCCTCTAATCTGCGTTGGAGGTACATAAACTGTAATCATAATCTTTTGTTGTGCTTTCCTTCCCAAAATTCTGCAGTCATGAAATTCCGAAGTGATTACCTTCACATGTTAGCAGAGAAAATGGATGGTAATGATTATTATGATTACGCTTTTGATTATTTATAGTACATTTAAATTAAAACCAAATGAGAAAACGTCATTTCAACCAACTACAATAAAGAATGTACACTTTTTTTTGTTATAGGAGGCACTAAGATGCTACTTTCCAGTTGATTACTAATTATTACTAGTAACACCATGTATATTTTAAAATATGTAAAATAATGTAAATGTAAAACACAATACAGTAGGAGTGATTAAGGTAAAAAAGTAAAGCAAATTTTCAGAAGATTTTCAAACTTTTGATACAACAGGTACACGTTTTATAAAATATAAAGACAGCTATATAATTTATTCTGTAAAAGCCCATGTATACTGTAAAAAATAATTAAATGTGGGTAAAATATTATCTGAAAAATGTTTAATTAGTTTTTACTTTAATTTGAAACCCACCATTACTGATAGATGTATAAAATGAAAGAGAAATATAACTTGCATCTTATTTTATTTGTTAAACAATAGTTGACAATTATTTATTTACAAATTTTATTTGAATATTTAAATTTTCCCTGAACCTTAGTTTGAAAACACCTGCGCTAGAACAAGTCACGTCGCTCTTCTTTTCATGCAGAGACCCGGTGAAGCCGGATTAACTGAAAGGTTAAGACTGTGAAAATAGTGTGAATAACACAGAAAAGATGAACTACTGGAACACACACACACACACACACCCACACACCCACGCATTTAAGGGCTCACCGTCCGTTTCAGCCCCGCTGAAGGTCAGGGAAATGGTACAGATGGCCTTTTGCACGAAATCAGCAACTTTTCTAAAGTGCGGTCAAATGCACACATATGGTATCAAACTCGCTTGGCTGCCCCCCCACAACACATCATTTATTTCTTTTATTTTTGCTCTCCCTCTCTCCCCCTCTCTGTTTTTCCGGTCCGTCTGTATCAGACACGTACACACACGCGCACACACACACTCTTACATGCACTGACCTTCACACCCTCATAGAAAGCGACTTAGAAAGTGTGTGTGTGTCTGTGAGAGAGCGAGAGGGAGTACTATCCCTCCATTTTCCACAAATCAGCATCTCTCTGTCTTTTAACAGACGGCAGCTTTTTAAATACACTCTCTCAGTCTGTTCAGCCTCACATCTGTGATACATTTATGTCACTGAGCTAATTGCACCTGATACAAATTAGGGGATTAAATAAATGGTTTGAAATGGCACCACAATTTCACCGTCTGTGAAGACACAAAGGCCTGGTTTTTTTGAGCTTGCGGTGCTCCGGCTCCACAAAGTTGTCTTTGTACGTGCAGACATGGCCTTGTCGAGAGCAAAAACGCATGTGAGTGAATTATTGGTCTTGGCGAAGCTCTACCACCCACAATGAGAACACGTTAGCGTTTATAAAGAGCTTTTATACAGGATGTTTATATACGGGACTTTTTGTAAAATGTACAATTCCCTCTATACCAACTGCTGTGAAATCTGCTGGGATTTGTGTCGCAGGGAATCCGGTCTTTTTTCTCGTCATGTCTGCCTCTTGCCTCATGCTGTTGGTTCATCTCTCACACCATCTGCTGAGTCTGGTGTCTCTCTCAGTGGGCTGCTTTCCATCAAAAAACTCTGGTTCACACACACTAACGCACAAGCAATCATCTAGCACACAGTCCGGGAGCTGACTGACCAAGCATGTGTGCGATTTTGTGTTCTCCGTAATCAACTGGCTGGCAGACATGGGAGGAATACTTGAAAAATGTATTCCTGTACTAAAGTCTAAACGCCTATGGGGGGAAATTGTCATCCGTAACCAGATTGAGATACCGCAAGATGAGTAACATCATCAGACTACGTTTAGTTTCTCCTAAAGGCCATGTGTGCAAATAAACAAAAGGGAGAAGTGATATCAGCTAGATGAGTTTTACTCAGCCAGCAAAACAATGTTACCAAATGGCATAGAAAGCTTTTGTTGAAATCAGAAATTTTGAAATCTATTTAAAGACATGGTAGTCCAAATAAAAATTATTTTTTCCACATCTAGCTGTTGAGAAATTCCGTTTGAAAGTTAGCTAAATAATTAAAGCAGGTAGTAATATACAAAAATACAGTAAAACAAAATAAAAATATTGTAAAATTGTATTTATTGCTGCGATGGCAAAACTGAATTTTTAGCTTTATTGCTTAAATCTTCAGTGTCACACGATCCTTCAGAAATCATTCTAATATGCTGATGTGGTGCTCAAGAAACATTTATTATTATCAATGTTGAAAACTGTTGTGATGCTTAATATTTTTGTGGAAACTGTTTTTTTGTTAAATAAAAAGAGCTCAAAAGAACAGTGTTTAGACAAAATCTTTTGTAACATTATAAATGTTGTTATTGATCAGTTTAACCCTAAAACCGTAATCTGGACAAATAGTTTTGATTATTATTATTATTTTTATTTATTTATTTTTTTTAAATACTTCCCTTGATCTGTGGTACAATACTTGGCTACTTTTGCCTCCTGAACACACACACACACACACACTATTTTTTTTTTTTTTACTCAATTGTACATTGTTAAGTGGGTGAAAACAAAAAACTCCTTAATTTTAAAAATCTTAAAAATAAATAAATAATAAAACATAAAAATAAGCATAATTTACATAGAAAATATGGTACTTTTTGAAGGAAATAAATTCAAATATATATATATAAATATAGCTGCGAGCAGCGATTGCGGGCCCAAGCCGGTGGCACCGCAACCCCGGTGCCTTTAGTTACCTAAAGGCACCGGGATGGCGGTACCGCCGGCTTTGGCCCGCAATCGCTGCTCGCAGCTATATTATATATATATATATATATATATATATATATATATATATATATATATATATAAAGCCGGTGGCACCGCACCCTTGGTGCTTTTAGGGTTATTCTACATGACGTGCAAAAACGTAACCCCCGCTTTGACTGTCAAAAAGAAGTGTGCTGAAGAGCTTGCAGCAGTGAAGGCTCTGCAAAAGTGCGGATCGAGGGCACATTTTAACCACAAAGTATGCATGAGCAACCTTCTGAAAGGTCAGGTGTACATCAAGGTCTACATCTGTACTGTGTTTACATTATAGTATGTAGGGATGCGCCGATCCGATACTCAGGATCGTTATCAGCTCCGATACTGCCATCTTTGCCGGATCGGGTATATTTACACCACTTTAATCAAACCACTCTTCTTTAAAACATTACGATGTGATTTTTTCCACATGTATTTTGTTACTCTTATTGAGCTATTTTGTCCGCATAAAAGATTCACTGCCAATCGTACGTGCTCACATCATTCTCTTTCTGTGAAAGCTGTATACTGCATTCACCAGTTTTCACTCTACAGCTATTGACCAGAGCACTGAAATTATTTCTCACTTAAACTACAATCAAATGGATTTTCCCACACATTTTGCATTAGTCCTCTGCATGGCATTTTATTATTTTCTGAGCAGCTTCAGAAGTGCATGCACACAGCCTAGAACACATGACACGCACACACAGTCACGAGAGAGGCGCGATCGAACTCTGTGTGTGTTTGTGTGTGAACAATGGAAACTCCATTTTGTTCATACAGGAAAATATTCAGACTAATGTCTTGTGGGAGCAACAGAATACATGTAACAGCATTATGTAATCAGGAAACAAAAATCCAGTAACTGTATATTATTACAGTGAGTTACATCAAAAAAAGTAATCAGATTGTAGTTACTTTTTGAAAAAGTATAAAGTACTTAAAGCCAATTAATATAAAGTGGGACCCTTTTTTATGAAATAATTTGTAACTGTATCGGAATACATTTTTTAAAGTAACCCTCCCAAGCCTGGTCTTGTGTGGACGTCGTGAAATTAGAAAATAGAGATCGTTCATTTAGTTCTTTAGCCTATATACATGTTTTTATATCCACATATTTTGTTCTAATGTCACAAATAATAATCTTAGGGTTTACTATAGCCTACATTTCACTCAAATATTTTTGTACTTTCGAGCAATAAACTGAAAGTAATGTGAATATTGCCATTCAGGGCTGGACTGGGACAAAAAATCAGCCCTGGACACTTCATCCAGACCGGCCCACTATGCAAACACACACACACGTGCATTAATCTATACGTGCATTAATCTGCATGTAAAATTACTGATTAGATTTTATTTACTATCAAAACCAAGAAAGAACTATTAAAATAATAAACAAAGGGAATGGAAATGATTTTATAAGGCTTTATTGTAAATAACTGGTCTGAATTTATGTGCCACTTAATATTTTAATAGAATATTCTTAGGCTATACTACATATATTTCATGAAGTGCAACATCACGGTGAGGACCTACAGAAATATATATTCTGTAGCTCCTGGCAGTGATGTTTCACCTCATGAAATATAGTTTATATAATATAGCATAAGAATATTCTGTTACAATATTATGTTCACATTTATGACACAGACAGTATAGGCTTCTGCCAGGCACTTTCAGGGAGACAAATTGAAAAAATATGTATTTATGTGCATATTTATATGCAAAATACTCCTTTTTTCACATCAACTATGTGCTATGGTCATTAACACTAGAACTACCGGAATTCCATAACTACTACAACGACCATAGCGGTCATTCTGACCGTTCAAACTTTAACGTTCATTTGGCTGTACTGAACGTCATTTTCGTCATGTCATATCTGCATTTGAACTTTTCTCTTTAAGTTTTTCAGTGACACTTATAATTCCTGTTGTCATGTTATAATGCCATCGCCCTTAAAACAAGCAAAATATTATATCATATTATAAAGCCAATACAAAAATATTTCCCCGACAGGTGCTGCCGAGGAAAGTTTTGCGTCAAAAATATTTTTTCACCGCACTCTCCACGTGAATAGACATGCAAAAAATCTAGGAAACGTCAAAGCTTCATACAGTAGCCTACAGCCCTGTTATACAAATACAATCAATGTGAAATCTAAAAATAAATAGATCTGCAATGTTACGATAGATGATAATAAAGATGTGGGCTCATTTGAACGGTGGAAACCCCCCGCTTCATTCACTGACGTTACGCACACACACATAGGAAAACACCGCTTCGCGTGCAGCTTCAGTCCCTCACACTACTTTGTGACATTTGGCACATGACTCCTTGATTTAATTTTTGCAGTTTCTCCTTACTTGGCACTGCCTTCATCATCTTCGTCCCGGACCGCCTACCCGACTCTCGCACCAGTTGAGTGGCTTTTGATTTCATGTTGTCGGAGCGAAATTCGCTTGCCAGTTGCGTGATGGACGCGAAACTTGCTCATTTGTGCACTTCTACAATATGTGCGTGTTGATCGCGGGAAATATAGCGGACTTATGATATTTATAATGCGTGCGGTCAAAATGACCGCCATGGCCATTCTAGGTAGAAATAGGACGCAACTGTTTTGTGTTTTGTGATTGTAATAAAATAACAGTGCCAGAATAAAATATACACATATTTAGGAAAAGTCAGAGTCCTACAGCCACATTGATTTTATTTTAACAAAGTTATTACACTGTAAATTTTAAAAACGGTCAAAATGACCGCCTTGGGAGTTCTAGTGTTAAATGGCTATCCTTTTCACTTAAGTCCAGCAAATAATTCATTTATTTTAACACATTTGGTGGCATCTGCCTCAAGTTATTGTCGTTGTTATGAAATACAGTCGTATGTTTGCATAGAATTCATTTTGAACACTATAATATTACATGCTTTCAAAATCTGAGGTAAATTATCCGTTATGGCTTGTGGCACAGTGACCTATTTTTAACTAAAAATAAATAATGTGTACTCATAACCAGTGTAATTTCTTCATTCTGTCAGCCGCGACATCGCAGAAATAGGAACCGTTTCTAAATTAGAAACTTCGCATGTCGCCGTCGCGTCTGGTTAGGACAAAAACTCTGATTTACATGGAAAAGATACCTTTTATCGTGTGTCGCGGCGTCGTGTGTAGTTAGGACGTACTGTAACGGTAGTCGATACGCGTTCTTTTGATCATTAAAAAGAATGAGGTTATATTGACAGATGAATAGGCTACGCTCAGTTTATCAAATACGCTCAGTTTATTAAATGTCGCTTGCAAACTATGAAGAGACAATGATGAATCAATACACACTGACATGGCGATGCTGGACTGATTCTTTATTTACACCATCATACAGTAATTTTGTCGGTTGTTTATTACAGATATTAGCATGCATTTTATTGATCATCAGCTAATTTCATCAATAGACATCAATAAGAGAGAGTGGCAACAGCCCTTGTAAGAGTCAAGAGATCATTTCTTTCTTTACTTGAAGATGATTGTGTAGATGATTAAGCGTCTCTGACTTACTTTCACTTTTATTTGCACGTTGGTTTGACGCTCAGCTGCTGCTTATCTGCGGTGGTGATGCGTCATGTCTGACTATAACAGCCTGTAAACGCTCTCACTCGTTTATTTTTTAGCATTTTTGGGAGGAGTAAAATATACATGTGTGATATCAACAACCAGATTGCGTTTACACGTAAAGATCCGAACACAATGCGAGCCAGACTACCTCCAGATGGTCAGGCAAATCGATCACAATCCGATCACAACATAATACCTTGCATTGATATTTCTTTTTTATTATCCGGATAACTTATCTGGATACAGATCGCATTTTAATACCAGGTGTAGGGGTCTCAGAGACGAGACCGGCGAGAAACTTCACGAGACCTGCGGAATGCCTCCACAGGGCGGGGAGATACTATACTGCCTATGGGAGCGGCCGCTTCTCCGCTCTTGATTCCGATTGGCCAGTGTCAGACAGTCAGACCTGTCAGTCTCGCAGCTGGACCAAGTTTATGGACCAAGTTAATTTAATTAATAAACTAATTATATAAAACTATTGTCAATGCACTACAATTTAACTGGTTATATTATGCCTTCACTTATAAAAATTAAAATAAAAACTTATTTAAAACATACCAGGCTTAAGAAATGTATTAAGAAATTACACAGCAGAAAAAAACACACAGCACTGAAATGGTTAAGTTAAGCCCCTCCCCCTACTAACACACACACAGAGAGAGACAGAGATGTAGGCTCAAAGGGAGCATGACCAGATTCAAACAAACATATCTTACTTTCTGTGGGTCCTAGTTAAAGAGTGTCAATTAGAAAGTTGTCCGGCTCGAGGAGTACAATATACATACTGATTTTTGTAACTGTAGATAAAACTAACAACCCAACTTTTGTCAAAAGGTGGCGCTACTGAGCCCTCACCACGCCCGTTTCTGAAACTTTGCACATGTCTACTGGCTAATAAATGTGATGTGTCTGAGGAGTTTCATGCAATTTGAAGCATGCTAAGGGTCTCAAAAGCATCCTAAAAGAATGGTAAAGTTTGATGCGTCACCACGGCAACAGTTTCAAAGATATTAAGAATCCATTCACAGGTCTACATCTGCCGTATGTTTACATTATACAGATGAAGTTTGAAGCAAATCGGGTTAAAATAAGAGGGTGATTTCAAAGCATTTTGAAAGTGACACACTTCCTGCTGCCAGTTGGTGGCGCTATAACTTTGACACACAATAGTCACATCCATGTGATCGTCCTCTTACGGCGAACACACTCCTGAAGTTTCATCAAGATCAGTTAATGTATGCTGAAGTTAGGACACACTTCCTGTTTCACGTTTCTCACCATAATTTTGTTTCCTCGCCACAGCCAAACCGTTCGAGATATCAAAAATCCCCTCGCAATTTTTGATCGTCTATGTCTTGACTTCAGGCTGACCGAGTTTCGTTCCATGCGGATGAATGCTCTAGGAGGAGTACATTAAATTCCATTGCAAGCATTTTAAAAACAACCGTAAATATCTGACTTCCTGTTGGGCTGGGGTAAAAAGTAAAAGTGCGATGAATATATGAAACGATGAGATTGACATGTGTACCGAGTTTCATATTATTACATGCAAGCGTGTTTGATTTATGGACAAAGTGTTCAGACCCTGTTCCAGGGGGCGCTAACGAGCCGCCCTGCCACGCCCGGGTACCAGCTTCAGCCCGGCTCTGATGGCCGCGGGTTCTGACCTGTGTGCAAAGTTTCAAGAGTTTTTGAGCATGTTAAGGGACCCAAAAGTGCCCGGATAGTCGTTAGAAAAAAAAAAAAAAAAAATAATCCTAAGGAAAACAATAGGGCCTTCGCCCTTTCAGGGCTTGGGCCCTAATTAAGCCCCCTCCCCCTGCTCTACACACACACACACACAGGCTCAGACATATGCTCAGAGGGAGTATGACTACATTCAAACTAAAATATCTGACTTTCTGTGGGTCCTAGCTATTGAGTGTGAATTAGAAAGTTGTCCGGCTCGAAGAGTACAATATACATACCGATTTTTGTAACTGTAGATAAAACTAACAACCCCACTTTTGTCAAAAGGTGGCGCTACTGAGCCCTCACCACGCCCGTTTCTGAAACTTTGCATGTGTCTACTGGCTAATAAATGTGATGTGTCTGTCGAGTTTCATGCAATTTCAAGCATGCTAAGAGTTTCAAAGGCATCCTAAAAGAATGGTAAAGTTTGATGCGTCGCCACGGAAACAGTTTCAAAGATGTCAAGAATCCATTCACAGGTCTACATCTGCCGTGTATTTACATTATACAGATGAAGATTGAAGCAAATCGGGTTAAAATAAGAGGGTGATTTCAAAGCATTTTGAAAGTGACACACTTCCTGCTGCCAGTTGGTGGCGCTATAACTTTGACACACAATAGTCACATCCATGTGATCGTCCTCTTACAGCGAACACACTCCTGAAGTTTCATCAAGATCGGTTGATGTATGCTGAAGTTATGACACACTTCCTGTTTCACGTTTCTCGCCATAATTTTGTTTCCTCGCCACAGCCAAACCGTTCGAGATATCAAAAATCCCCTCGCAATTTTTGATCCTCTATGTCTTAACTTCAGGCTGACCGAGTTTCGTTCCATGCGGATGAATGCTCTAGGAGGAGTACATTAATTTCCATTGCATGCGTTTTAAAAACAACCGTAAATATCTGACTTCCTGTTGGGCTGGGGTAAAAAGTAAAAGCGCGATGTATATATGAAACGATGAGATCGACATGTGTACCGAGTTTCATATTATTACATGCAAGCGTGTTTGATTTATGGACAAAGTGTTCAGACCCTGTTCCAGGGGGCGCTGACGAGCCGCCCTGCCACGCCCGGGTACCAGCTTGAGCCCGGCTCTAATGGCCGCGGGTTCTGACCAGTGTGCAAAGTTTCAAGAGTTTTTGAGCATGTTAAGGGCCCCGAAAGTGCCCGAATAGTCGTTAGAAAAAAAAAAAAAAAAATAATCCTAAGGAAAACAATAGGGCCTTCGCCCTTTCAGGGCTTGGGCCCTAATAATTCCCCCAAAATAAAAAAAATAAAAAAATACCATAAATGGATAGACAAAACTTTATCAAAGACAGTGATATAACATTTATAATAAATAAAAATTAGGATCACACCTGAGTCCTCTGTGCCCACAATTACAGGATTAATGGCTATAAAGTGAATACGGTTTGAGGGTTAAGGCATGCATTAGTTATTATTATTACTATTTTTTAATCTTTCTCCAAATCCTTGAACATTAGTGTGTGTGTATATATGAATCTTTTCATTTTTATAACATGGTTTCTTCATTTGTTGGCATTAAATAACATGTCTTTCACCAAATTTAGAATGAAAAGAAAGAAAAGTAAAAAAAAAAAAAAAAACTTTAGCAAACTGTAAGTATAATCTCAAATTCAAGACTGATCTTCATCATTCACAACAGAAGTGAAAAATGATGGATGTTTTAGATGGGAAGAGTAAGGTAATGCTCGTCTTTACAGTACCGTAAGTCTAACTTAAGCACAGTTAAGCATTCATAGAAAAAGTCCAGTATATCTGTTTCTCCATCTTTATCACTGCTGTTCTAGCCTGTTTCCTTCTCCTTCTTTCATTTAGTAGTTTTGCTAAACCCCTGTTGATTTGGCAAAGCGCCTTTGTTCCTCGCTTTCATGGCAGTCAGTCAGGCTGGACTGTTTGTTTTCGCTCGGGGCAGGGATCATCTTGTGTTCGCTGTCTGTCAGGAACATCAGAAGCTGTCTTTTATTGATGTGTAATTGTTGTAATTTGAATGGGAAGATAAGACGCGGCAGTGTGCTCCGCTGAAGGATGGCATGGAATGAGACTGAGGAACATATGGTTGGAGTTAGGCTTGGGAATGTAAGAAGCAGGGTACAGCCAGTCTTTCTGCAGGGAACGAGGATATTAAAGAAAGAAAGAGAAGGGGAAAAAAGGAGCGTCTGAAATTGAGAAACGTGATATCGGCTCAATGAAAGGAAAACAAAGTTCTTTCAGCCTCCAGCCATTCCTGTTATTAAAATAGTATCAAGGTTTTATTGAATTTAACATGTTTAGGTTAGCAGACGCGTAAAGGCCCCTGACGGTTCAGGCTTGAGCAAGAATTCCCGTTGAAAGCTGTGCGAGACTTTCAGAGATAACCATCGACAATTTTGTTTTACACGCAAAACACGTTGAGTCTTGTGTTTGTCCATGAACGTGACAACCATGTATGTTTGTGTGAATGATAAATGGCCTGCAGCACCTACTTGTGTTGTGTATATTTTTAAAAGGTGTTATGGATGAGATTTCTCCTCAGTATCACATTATTCTGCACCTCTTTATCAAATAACCCTGTCATTTTCCAGCGCATTGGCGCCCTGTTAAGCAGACAATTAGCAACAGTCTTCTCAGCTAGCTCCTGTACACACTAAAAAATGGCGTCGGAGAAGGTTAATGCCACATCACAGGCATGAAAGCGAATCACTGCCAGGCGTTCATAAGGGACTCTTTGTTTGTCTCTCATCACTTATCAAAAATTATGACTGTGAAAGTGGTGTGAAACCCAGTATTAAGATGGCAGGGTGGTGTAGCCGTCGATTACAGTAGCCGATAACATGGAAGTTTGTCGTGCCTTGGAGCTAAAGGCTAACAGTGCTAACCATGGCAATTAGCATCCCCAAGATAACCCAAGAATAGGAATATGCAGATCAATATTGAAATATAAATACTAGTGCTGGCAAACGACTAAAATATTTAATCGCGATTAATCGCATCAATGTCATAGTTAACTCGCGATTAATCACACATTTGTATCTATTCTAAATATCTCTTGATTTCTTTTTGTCCCATTATTTTTTTCTCATTTTAATCCTCTTATCAACATGGAAAAGTGGTTCGGCTTGCTTTGTGCAAATGTTTTTTTTTTTAATTGAAAACAATATTGACAATATTGTGTTCAAATTCACACTGGAATTCTCACTTGGAGCAAATAATCTTTCACACAATGTAACACTGACCAACAATAAAAGGGTGAAAGAAATACTGACGAGGTCCTGATATTGACGAGGGGGTGGAGAATTCGCATCAGCTGTGTGTGTGTGTGTGTGTGCTTGGCCATCATCAAGTGGTATTTCAGACTGGACGTGCTGCGATTGATGATAGCTCAATTCACAACGACAAAACACAGATAACTTTGGTCTTGTCAATCGAACCATTTGGCAACTTTTTAAAAGTAAACTTTCCATTCAGAATTTTACTGGCATCCATTTTGGCGTCTTGCGCTCGTCATCCACTCAAAACGTAACGTTAACCAACTATTTGGCTGGCTCGCAAGCCCAAACGAGTGTGTGCGGCGTGCCTGTTGTTTTGTTTACGGTTTAGCTAGATCCGCTTGCGCTTTGGTCGACGAAGCAACAAATCGTCCTTGCGCGCCACAAGCCATTGAAATGAATGGGTTTCATTGCGCAGCTCGTGCATGCCGCGTTCTGTTGCAAAAGCATGTGAAAGAAAAGTACAAAGTTTGCTAGGCCAAAAAGACCGTTAATCGCGCGATAAAAAATTAACGCCGTTAAAATATGTTTGCGTTAACGCCGTTAATAACGCGTTTAACTGACAGCCCTAATAAATATGTCATATACTTACCGATTAAAACACGTTAAAATGTTAAAAACTGAGGAATTTCTAGCATAACCCCCCCCCCCCCCCCCCCCCAAGTCTATTACAGTCATAGAGCTTGGTTTACATACTTAATCTATTCCCATATTCGTGAGTGTCATATTTTTAATCCAACTTCAGCTCCCACTGCTAATTTGGACCATTGGCAGGCTTCCCCTTCGCCCCATTTCTCTCACTATTTGCAAACAAATTTAAGAAATGCACTGACAAGGTTAAGAGAACAGTGAGATGACTTCATTGGCCATTGCGTTCTACTCTTTTTTTCTGTTATAATACAGTTGTTTGGTATAAATGTGACCCACACTGGTTCAGCAAAACAAATCCAACTCCACATTGTCTGCTCAGGAAATTCAGTGGAAACCTATAGTCTCAAGAAAGGGTTAAGGGTGAGCAATGCAACCATGTTATTTTCTCTGAAATCTACACTCGCTCCCCACAGTATGAGCACTGGAGCCACGGGGAATGAATGGAAACACATGAGCTGCACTGCAATGCAGATTTTGCTGCATTTTAACCACAATACACTTTTGAAGGCTCTGCCCCTGGCCATATTTAATGAAGACCTCTTTCACTTTATGGCACATAGAGGAAGAGGAAGGTTGACGCCAACTTTAATGTGTAGTCTTGAAGGAGGTATATGGATGTATTGCCTCTTTTTGTACAGTTATGGCAATGTCTACCAAATGGAGGCCGTGTTGCCCTGTCAATAATCTTTTCGGCTGCTTTATGGAAATGTTTTTGTACTGTACTTTCAGGGAAACCAACAGACAATTTGTTTAACCTTTTTTATGGGAAATGTAGATAACTGTGAATGTTGATGCTTTAGGACTTTGATGTTATAAATGATTAGAAC
This sequence comes from Cyprinella venusta, assembly GCA_038021265.1. Taxonomy (NCBI): domain Eukaryota; kingdom Metazoa; phylum Chordata; class Actinopteri; order Cypriniformes; family Leuciscidae; genus Cyprinella; species Cyprinella venusta. Next base: position 19,681,702 of record CM075869.1, on the reverse strand, counting down.
AATTAAGTGTGTTTATATGTACACCAAAATGCTTATAATTATTACATTTAGCATACTTATAAAAGCCACTTTTTAAAGATTTTTACATGCTAATTTATTCAACAACAACAACAACAACGAATGGAAACTTGTTCATGCAAATGCACTTATTGTGCTGTAGAGTAGAGGCTTAGAAAGATGCAGAAGTGAACATTGTATTTCTTACTTAATGTGAGGGACCCATATGTTTATCTGTATTTATGTGTTTTGTTATTGCGGCAGAGAATGTACTTTTAAAACATGTATAGCATATGGCTATATTTTTCCTGTGATTTAGTAGGTTATTCAACCAAAACACTGAATGTATCATTTCTGCAGCTCTTTAGCATAAACACTTGTTCAAGTAGTCTGTGATCTGGGCTCCCATTGTTATGTCCAGAGGTGAAGCTTACATCCTTTTGATAGTGGTTCAACCCCTCACGTCTTGGTCTAAGGCCCAAGCTGTGTTTAGTGCCCAGGGCCTCCGAGTGGCCCCTTGCCACCTGTGATCATGATGCCAGCGACATGAACAGATATCCAGAGAGCTGGACTCCCGTGGGGACAGTTTTGGTTAAAGCACTGTGAAATGTAATTCAATTGAATAAATAAATAAAAATTCATTACAAGAAGGAAGGGACACCATCTTACCAGCTGTGGAAAAAAATGCACCGAACTGGACCAAAATGGACCAAAGACAAGCTGTGGCATTGACAGTAGAAATATGCAAAAATATTTTTAAATATACATACTCTATATTACTCTCAAAAATATACATAATAATATATTATAATGTTATTATATTATTAATAATATAATATTATTATGTAATATATTACTCTCAAAAACATACTCTCAAAAATATACATACTCTGTAGCACCTATACTAAATTTCTCTGCTGATACCAATATTACAGAATGATATCTGCCGATACAACACTGTAAAAAAATATTGTTGTTTTAACTTAAAAAAAATGAAGTAACCTGGTTGCCTTAATTGTAAGTTCATTGAACTGGAAAAAAAATAGTTAATACAATGAAGGAAATTGATTTAAGCATCAGAAACTCAAAATATTATGTTATATGAACTACATAAATTATTTAAGTTGATTTGACAAAAGAAAAAAATGTTGTGATTACAAATTATGAAAATATTTTTTTTACAGTACTCTCCCAACTAATTTTGTAAACTCCCTCTCATTTTGTACATTGCTGTAATATTAGAGATTAAATTGACAACAGAGCCCAAATTATTATGTGATAACTGATATTGATTTTCAAATATAACAATTGCACTCATGGAAAAACTGTATGTATAAATATGATGCACATAAGTTAGTACACTTCTGAAAAATAATGTGTTGGCTCAAAAAAAAGTTTTGACAACAATGTTTTGAATTTTTTTTCAACTAACAAACTATATTTAGTTCGAGGAACTTAATGATCTATCACAAACACAAATATTCAAGTTGATTACTTGAATAAACAAAATAGCCCTCGAACCACAGCTATGACAGCACATGCTAAATGTAACTCATTTAGCCAACGTGATCTCATGGGAATACGTATGTATTTGTACGTAAAGTGTCGTTCTATCATACGTATATATAATAATGTTTTATATGCGCAGAAACGTATAATACTGACGTATATACAGAACTGAAACGTAAAATATTTTCGTATTGACAGCACAAAATGAACAAATCCACCGACGTACACATTTGTACGTATCACAATTTATGCATATTAAAATTGTAGCATTATGTTTCGCCTCTATTGCTTTCAACTGTCTTATTAATTAAGTTTTCAGTCTCATTTATTGATATAATACTCATAAATATTAACATTTTGCTTGTTTCGCCTGCATGGTGTTAAACAATACACTATAAAACCTTAAAAATACATTCTTTATCATTACTCGTTTAACCATTTTGTAAAATAGTTTATTTACTTTGATCCATTACGTTTTATCCTTTTTTATATTCTATATAAAATGGGTATGTTTAGGTTTGGGATTAGGGTTACGGGATCTTACATTTATCTATAAAATGGTAAAAAAGGAAATTATACAGATATCTTTTTGATATAGAATATACGTAAATAGTTAACGTTTTGTAGCTGTAAAAACGTAATATTGTTACGTTTAAATGTTGCAGATACGTCTATATTATGTTTCAGCATCTATCCAAACGTACTAAAAAGTATGTTTTCTATCTTTGCAAAAAACGTAAAGTACCTACGTATTAACAATGAGACCAGGCTGATTTAGCACATACATTTAATGAACAAGGAAGATTTTACTTGTCACTGGCACTGCTAATAGAGTCAATTTAGTGTTTACCTTCATGTTGTCTACTCTTCAGCACAAAACATTTTTTTATTGCATAACAATATTAAACACTAACAGGTCTTTCCCATTACTAAAAACACACATACAATAACTCTGAATTTCAACATTCGATCTCCTTATCCAGCCCCAATTTCCAAAGTTATGAAGACAATTTCATTATTTCAACTTAATTAGAAAAAGAGAAATTTTAATGACACACAATATTAAGTTATGCAATTATCAACATTATTTTTCCTTCATTTTTAGGGATTAGAGAATGGTTGACTTGTTGATAAACTAGTCATACTAATCGACTAGTCAATCGTTGTGAACCATCCCTAGTGGACAGCATTGAGTCATAGTCACAGCATTCTGTTGAAGCAGCGATTATTTTTGTAGCTTACTCAAGGTTGACAATCCAAGTGAGGACAGTGCGGTCATTGCTACATCCCATCATGCTGTGCATGCAAGACCGATCCTTTCTGAGGGCAAAAAAGAACAAGAGCAAATGGCTGTGCGGTCACTCTTTTATTACCTTTTAACGGATTATAATTGTGTGCTAAGTGCTCTGTCTGCTGTCCCTCCCAGATGGAAGTTGAACCCTTAATCCTTGTTCTGGAGGCTGTCCCACTGCTTGGGGTGGAGAGGTTTCCATCAGCATTTTGACTTGGCATCTGAAGTTTCACACACACGCACACAGAACGTATACCCGTAGGATGTCTGTAAACGTCTTCTGACAGCTGGGCAGGCCGCCGATTTTTTTGAACCGTCTTTAACCTTGTTTTAATGACGATGTCTGAAATTCGTCGGCTCAACACTTTGGAAAAGCTTTTCAGATGCCCCCCTCTAAAAGCTGGCTGATTTAGTCGATTCTCTCCGATTAGAGATTGGCAGATTTTGATGTTTCAAATGTGAAATGCTTGCTTTTTGGACAGCATTTTCTTGCTTCAAGCAGGAACAGCTGGCAAAGTTGTCATTTTTTTTTTTAAAGAGACTCGTCCTGATTTTGCTGTAAATCCATACAACGAGCTTGCTAAATTTGAGTCAAGATTTTGAATTGAGAAACTTTCCCTTATTAAATATAACAACCTGTCTAATATTCTTAATATAGTGATTTGTTTCTGTAGAATGATCCCCAAAAATAAGGAAATTTTTTAATGAAAATTTATTTACTCACTTTCATCTTGTTTCAACTTTCTTTTTTTTTTTTTTTTTTTGCATGGAACACAGAAGGTGCATTTTTAAAGCATATCTTGGGCACTTTTTCCAGTTTAATCAACGCAAATGAAGACTGGGGCTTTCAAGCTTCAAAAAGGACATTAAAGCAAGAAAGGAAGAAGTGATGATAAGTATGTAAGGGCCATTGAAAATTTTTCTTCCGCTTCTCATCCAAGCTTCTGTGTTTGTTTGTACTGGAGAGAAAGCAGGAGAAAGAAAGCTTGCTTTCCATAGATAATTAAACGTGATTTTATGGGAAAATTAGGGAAGTAGTTTTTTTTTTAATTATTTATTTATTTTTCAAAATATATTTATTTGCATGGTCAATGTCTTTGAGGGTTTTGAAATAACTACAATAATTGGGTGAAAGTATGGAACTGTAATACAGTCAAGACCTGCCCAGAACTACTTTAGATGTGTTTTCAGAAAAAATACACCTTAGAACGTTTGTCAACCAACCAGAATCAAGCATTCAACGGCCTGTAATGTAACATAAAATAATAGAAGTACATCCTGAATTGAATCGTTTTTTTTTTTTTTTTTTTTTTTTTTTTACTGATAACTGCTGTCGCCGAATTTGAGAATTGAATTCCAGGATTTGTAATCGACCTGAAAGATCTGACTCAAAATAACAAATATAACAATAGAACTACTTCTCTAAAGAATACCTTGAGGTTTGCTCTGTTCACAGGTAGCTTGAATGACACTTCTTTTTTTGCATTTGGAGCTTCACAGACAGTTTTCAGTTAATCGGAAGTAAGTCATACAGGTTTGGAACTAATGGTGCGTTCTATTATAGCCAACAAACCGACTCGAACCTCGGATATGGCGACACGTCCACACTTTAAACCTACACTGTGTGATTTTTACCCCCATCTAGCTGTGAAAAGGTATATGACCATACACTGAATATTAGTTTCTGTTCCTCTCAATTCCGATTTCGTTTTAACTCCTACGGTGGCCAGTGTAGTCCAAGATTAACATGGCTTCCAGTTCGACCTCATCCATGAGTGTTAACTCAAACGTAAACGCGAAAAGCGAAGCTTGAATTAACGGGTATGTCCCTCTTTGGCTAATTTACTTTAAAGATGGAGGGGCAACATGGCGACCGACATTAGAATCCCTTACCTGTATTTTCAATGGTATATTATAAACTCACGAGAATACTTTATTACTTGAACGAAGTAAATATACATTAATGAGCACATATATTTCTGAAAGAACCAAGTGTTTTTAGCTAAGAATAAACTAAAAGAGTTACACAGTGTAGCTTTAGGCGTTCTATTATGTTTTGCGTGTCCGAGAAAAAAACGGATGCCATACGGACAGCTGTTGTAATGGTATCATTGGCCAAGTACAAAAAAAAAAAAAAAATAGAATATATTATGACTACACCTCATCAAAAAGCAGCCATTTGAACCTTAAAATGTTCACTTTATTTCATGTTTTTCATGTTAATCTTCTGATAGCAACGCAGTCAGCGTTAGTAATTGCACTCACAACAACCGATTCCCATACCTACAGGGGGCGCAGTAATACGAGTGATAAAACTGTCATTTAAAATACATAAGCAGTTCAAAAACAATGAAAACAATTCATACTTACAAGTCACACAGGGCGCAGCCATCTTGGTGCTCGGTGTCCTCACGGTTGTCCGATGTCCGAGAGGAGAAATCTGAGGAAAGGGGGCGTGTTGCTAGGAAACGTCTGTCTGCCGATTCGGATCTCCGAGACGGGTGAATAATAGAACGCACCATAAATTATCTTTAGATTTGGGGGAGGAACTGTTTCTTTAACAATAATCAAATTATAGCCACATGAGTTCAGAAGTGTTTCCATCCCATCATCATTGTGCAGTCATTTCCTCTTCAAATCTGTCAAAGAAAATAAAGAGTCGTACACTCTAGACTGCAGTCTATGATTCTACACTTACTCCCTCGCCCCGGGCATCTGGATGATAAAGAAGGTTACTATGTAATTTCCTGCCTGCGTGACTTGGGCTGCAGCGGGTAAAGCTGTCTGCTGACCTGCCCGACTCCCCTGATCTGGAAGTGAAGTCTCTTACAGTGGCACATCCTGCCATCTGTCTGTGTCATGTGCTGCAGATGCCAACGGATGAGCACCATGCGGACTGGTATGGTAACCCGAGGGCAGACAGCATGTATAGACTGATCAGCACCACTATTGGGCAGAGTCGCTGTGTTTACAATGATTTTGAAGTGAATTTATGTGTGTGTGTCGAAGTAAAAATAGCCTATAGTGAAAAATCTGCTGTGCGAGTGTTGCCAGAAAATTAGCATGCCCTCAGTTGTCGTGTAATGCCCGATGGTTATCCATTGTTTACCTAACCTGCTTCGGTTTTTTGAGAGTATTTTTTTCTCTCTCTCGTCTCACTGGAATGGCATTGTTAGCCAATCAAGGAATTAACAAAGGATCAGTGTTGCAAAATTGGAGATGAGAGGAAAAGATATAGCAAACCCAATGAAAACAGCACATAGACTACAGAGATAACCTAATGAATATGACCGCGAGGATGTTCCCTTCACCTGCACACACTGGCGGTTTGGATGGGAGGAAAGAATTACGTTGTGGTTGGAGCGCCCCAACAAACACTGGCCTGGATTGAGTTACGATTGTTTTCTCTTGAGGAAGGAAAACAACATAATTAGACCTAATGTTCTGTGTCTGTGTCTAAAACTCGTGTACTTGGTTTGGCTCTTCTTTTGCCTTAGGGACATATCACTTTTAGAGAAGTTGCAATACAAACAGATCAGCATTACAAAAACTTGTGGTTCCGTCCTCCTGCCAGAACTAAATTGAGAATGCATTTTAAATTTCCAATTTAATTCTTGAATTCAAACTTAGTTTGAATTGAGGCATTGAGCAAGATCCAGAATTGCTATTCAAAATTGAATGTAAGGAAGTAGAATAGTACATCAAAATTAATATAATCTAACTAGAAAAGTAAAGCAAACTTTTTTTTTTTTACTTAACGAAAAGTTCTTGAAAGTTTTTTGGTAACACTTTACAATACGGGTGCACTAATATGCATTAATTCACGCTTAACTAATGCACAGGTAATCATGAGTTAATGTATAGCTCATGAAGAACTAAACCATTAATTAATGATTATTGCATCAGCAACTAATAAAGAGTCTATATGATTAATAGATTAAGTAATACATGAATTGCTATTAATTCAATGTGTCATTGTGTATTAATTCCTTAATAACATATTTTATTAACTAAAAGTGTAAATGAATGTGTTAATTACCACAGTTAGTCAAAGCTATGCACTTCAACTTGCAGTCGTCTGCTTTAATTAATCATTAGCTAATGATTTGCAAAGGTATCATTATGTTATGACTTTACTTGTTGAGGCACATCATTATTAACTAGTCATTTAGTAATTGTAGTAATTTGCACATGAATTTGCACTAACAATGAAGTAATTAATCATGTATTAATGCATATTAGTGTACCTGTCATATTATCTGGACGTTGAAATACAAGGCTTTGGCTCATTATGGTTATTAACACTATTAGTTAAAAAAATGAGTTATTATGAAATTAATCCACAATTGCATATTTAATTAATAACAATTAAACTAATACATTAAACTTACAGACTCTTAATTAGTTCCTAATGTGGTAATCATTAATGAATAGCTTAGATAATCATTAGTTACACATTAATTAAGTATTATCTGTGCATTAGTTAAGCATGAATTAATGCTTATTAGTGCACCCGTATTGTAAAGTGTTACCAGTTTTTTTTTTTTTTTTAAGTTTGACTAGATATTGTTATTTATTTATTTCATATATTTCACCATTTGAAATAAACAAACTTTTGTGGCCAGTTTAGAGAAGAAATTCCATCTTGAATTAAAAGGGTTTTAATTCCAGTATCAAATCTCACCGCCTTTTTTTCTAACACATGATCATCTTTGATGACATTGGAGGTGTTTGCTTTTGTAGTTCTGGTCTTTATTTTGAATTTGGGGAGGCTGCTTATGATTCACAAACCATCAGAGTCGGTGGAATCGGATACGGTTCCCAGGTCGCGGGTTTATGAATCAAACTCATCAGATGTTCTCCATCACAATTCGCTATGATGGCTTACATGCCTGTGCCCTTGGCATTATATCTTATTACCAAACCTGAAAACCAGAAGGTTCAAGGTTCCTCTCTAAATGGATGACCTCTACCCGCCTCGCTGCTGGGGAATTAAACTGCTGTCAGCGCTTTGTCAGAGCACTGAATGCCGTTTTTCAGATTGTTTCCCAGACGTATGATGTGGATCAGGTGTCAGATGTTTGAATGAAGAATAGGAGTCTTTATGCAAAGTATCCTAAGGGTAAATAAAACATGATTGCAGCCATCTATTTCTGGCCTCCATGGCCACATCCACTTACTTACACAGTTGCTGTGGACTAATAACCTTGTGCCGCCATCTATATGAATGTTTTCCTCTGTAGAAGACAAGGATTGGAAAGCAGCTGTCATCTACATCTCACCAAGATGTAATATGTGGCTGTGTGAGGAATAGCTATTAAATAAGCCAGAATGTTTCCCACTCAAATTTATGTTTATATGTGTTTGACTGCACATGCATTTATACAGTTCACTTGCCTGGATGTTATGTTTTATGCCTCTTTGGTGCTGATGTGTCAGAGTAGAAATCCAGGATTGCTCTTTTTTTTTCAGCATCACTGTTGAAATGCTTTGCTCCTGAAAGCAGCTGTTATCAGGGACAAACCACAACTAAACGTTTTCATATGATGGTGTTTCTACAGTGATGGGCAATTTTTGCCCTGTGGACTTTTAAAAAAGAGTCTTTTTACACTCTCACAAATGTATTACGTTTACTAACAATGTCAAACAATGTATATACAGAGCATACATCTAAGGAGAATTGTTATCTTTTATGATTTTTTTTTCTGCCATTTTTTTAATGGCAGAACTTTTTGCTTGCTTAGACTAATTTCACAGCTAGTATTTTGTAGCACAGCTAGTATATTCGTAACTGAAATACAAATATACTATATTTGCACATTTTTAGTATAATTTTACAATTGATTAGAAATGACTCAAAAAATGTATTTGAACAAGAGAACATTGATTTCTCTTTTTTTTTTCTTCACACATATTTAATCTCAATTATGGTTTTCACCGACACTGTTGTAAACATGCATTTTAACTTAAAAAAAAAAACACTCCTTGGTAAACATGCATTTTAACTTTAAAAAAAAAAAAAAAAAAAATATATATATATATATATATATATATATATATATATATAAAATATATAAAAATATATACAATTAAAATATGAAATATATAAAAAAATATAATATAATATTATATATATATATATATATATATATATATATATATATATATATAATATATAAAAATATATAAAAATAAAATATGAAATATATAAAAAATATAATATAATAGAATATTATATATATATATATATATATATATATATATTAGAGCTAATATTATTAATGATTAAATTATATATGTAATTATTTATATTTTTTATAATGGATTTGCATAGAACATGATTAAAAGTTTGGTCTAGCTCAATACAACATTTCTCAATTAGACCATTAACTGTAACACACACACACACACACACAAAAACATTACATATTTTTTCCCTCAATCCTTGACACATGTGACCAATATTGAAGGAACACCCATAAGTGCCATTACATAGTCACATATATCATCTGCCCCTTCGACACCATCTTGTAAACAAATAACATGTAATGAGATTTTTCAAGGAAATAAGGTAATGTGAAGAGACACTATCAGACTGCATGCTAGTTGCTATGTCATAAGGTCAGTGCAGCTGAATCAATTTCAGCAGCGTTCACCACTGAGCTCTTTTATGATATTCCATTATTCCCTGCTGTGTTCTATCTGCCTCAGTATGTGTGCGTACATATGAATTGACATTCATTATGGATGTGCTTGTCCTAATACAGGCCATGCATGAAAGCCCTGCCTGAAATTTGATATCGTTTTTTTCCCTTTCTTCATCCCCTTTGGACACGGTGACCCACTTTGTCGGCAGTTGGCACTGAAGAAGGTTTGAGGGTGTCCACCTGGATTTAGTTAAGGGGTGTGGAGTCGACTCGTCCCTGCACACACACACTAACGTACACGCACACCGGCCCACTGTTTCCTCCCGGCCTCCCCCTCCAATACTGGCTTTCTGCCACACTCTCTGTTTAAAGTGGCTGTTTGCCAGGTAAAGATGAATTACATTTAATTATTTTACCACTGATGCATCAACAGGGGTTCTACTTATAGATCTGGGGGTATTAAGTTAGTGCGGTTTACTCTCAGTGGAGCCGGAGAGAGGATCATGACGGAATACGTGCTCCTCTGTCTCTCTCTCTCCCCGTCCCCCATGATGAGGGCCCCAGCACCCACTGGATCCTTCTACCACTGGCCTAATTAGTCCCCCGATGTGGCTTAACACTATGTATTTATCAAGAACATTAATTAGTGTCTTGGGTACATATATAATACTAAGGGATATAGCCGATGTTCCTGTTTATTAGAGGTTTCAAAAAAGGAGTCGGGAGGGACGAGGAGTGGATTAATGTGTTGTTTGTTTTAAGCATTGGCATTCTTTTTCACACATACAATGTCCTCACTAACTGAGTGCCTTAGCCAATCAGAAACGCTCTCTACCTGCGAATCATACATGTAAATCAGGGTTGTAAGGTACATTAGTATTTCATTAGTATTCTTATATTATTTTAGGAACGTTTTACCTTAATCAATATTCTTTTAATATGTATATACTGGCTGTCAAAACGATTAATCGCGATTAATCACATCCAAAATAAAAGTTTGTGTTTATATAATATATGTGGGGGCACTGTGTATAATTATTTTAGATAAATTAATACACACACATGCTTGTATATATTTAAGAAATATTTTCATGTATATTCTGTATATGGATTTATATCTAATTTATATTATATAAATATTTTATATATAAATAATATTTTTTTTCTTAAATATACATGCTTGTGTGTTTTTATATAAATAATTATACACAATGCACCCACATATATTATGTAAACACAAACATTTATTTTGGATGCGATTAATCGCGATTAATCGTTTTGACAGCCCTAGTATATACTAATAATACTTTCAGGAAATTGTCCTTGTTTTACTCCTTAACATTTTATTTAGACAAAACTAGAAATTAAAAGCAGCACAATACTGTTCAAAGGTTTGGTGTCTGTAAAATTTGTAAATGTTTTTTGAAGGAAATCTCTTATGCTCATCAATGTTGCATTATTTGATCAAAACACAGTAACATATTGTGAATTATTAAAATGAAAAATAACTGTTTTCTATTTTAATATGTTTTTAAAATGTTTTTTCCTGTGATTACAGTATCCAGTGTCACATGAACCTTCAGAACAGTGTATTTTGCTGTGTGTCATAACTAAAAACACTATTCTAACAGTACAGGCTGGATTCGATCCTCAGCATTTGTGGCTTGTGGTTGATTACCAGAAAATATTTTAAATCATCCCTCGGTTTGTAAAAAAAAAAAAAAAAAAAAGAACAGAAAATGTGTTTACATTTTTGCTCTTACAATAAAAGCCTAACAGGCAAGACAGCCAGATGGTTTAAAAGCAGAAATGTGAGGCTTGTATTTTTGTTAAAGCACTTTCAATTATTTTTCAGTTTGTTATTGCAGCTGTAAAGTGTCTAAATCGACTAGGTGGAGGAATTCTAGTTATGTAATCCCTGTGGGTTCCTGAGCTTGTTCCAGTCCAACAGTTCTTTATTTACTTTTTTAGCATGGTTGAAAGATTGTATACATCCTTATTTGGATACTGTCTGTCCTATTTAGTACAGCTGTAGCCTATGTGAGATTCAATTTAGAGCATCGAGGTATGCAAGATTAGCCTGGTCCTACCAGACTCTTGGACATTTCATTTGTGCAGAGAGTCTGGCCACTCCCCATTGACCAGCGTTAACTTCCTTGAAAGTGGTTATTCTGTTGAAGGTTAAAACTTTTGAATCTGCCATAACCAATCGCTAGCGTTCGCCATAGCCAACTCATTCACCACTAACAGAGCAAGCTGGAAAATCGAACTGTTCCCGAACCCCGTGGGGAGGAGGGCCACAGCTTCATGCCACCAACAAAACTCAGCAAATATTGTTCTTGCTCCAGATTTAATTTCTGGATATTCAACAGTGTTGCCACAACGAACGAATAGGGAATATCACGCTGACAAATAGTACTTCCGCGTTCAGTGATCTTTGCGCACTGCCACTTCCGTTGAATCACTGATCACTCTGGCGAACTGATGACGAACTACACTAGGTTTATTTCTACAGCATCCCTGGCAAATCAGTCTGATTCCCTAAAGTGCCGGTGTTGTGCCGAAAAGTGATGTTCCGCCGAAAATTTATGGTTGCAGGAGCGCGCACAGCGTGTTAAAGATGTATCGCCCATTCTCTTTACGAATGCAGTTGCTTTTATGTGGATCAAACAGACATAACGTGCAAATAAACATCACTCACCCAGTACTTTTTGCCTATTAAAATACATGTAAAGGGCCAATACAACCATTATAATGCATGTATTTCACCTGCCAAAAAGTGATTAAAGCCTCTACTTATTAATTAAAAGGTTATTTCTGCCCTGAACTTAGTTGATAATATTCACAAGGGTTAAATCTGACTGATTATAACTCACCTACTACTTTTTACCTATTAAAATACCTGTAAAGGGCCAATACAACCATTATAATGCAGTATATTTCACCTGCCAAAAAGTGATTGAAGCCTCTACTTATTGATTGAAAGGTTATTTCTGCCCTGAAATTAGTTGATTATATTCATGGGGATTAAATCAGACTCATTATAACTTACCTACTATTTTTTACCTATTAAAATACCTGTAAAGGGCAAGACAGCCATTATAATGCAGTATTTCACCTGAACAAACAAACTACCTTATTTTATTTTAAAGTTTGGACTTTCATTCCGGTGAACCCCTTTAATCCACTTCTTCCTTATACTCAATTCAGTCGGGAATCCATGAAAACTTTAGTAGGGTTGGCTTTGTTGGTTAGATTTACAAAGTGGAACAGAGCAGTGACATCTAGCCTTTGTTTCGGCCATTGTTGAATTGCGTCGGAAGTGGACATGCACAAAGTTGAAAAATCCCGCCCATGAAACCCGCAAGCGTGATAATCCCCTATTGCTTCGCTCGCATATCATTCTCCTCCGTCATTATTGAACTACAACTAGCGCATGACCCTCGTTCTCAGCCACTCCCTCTGTTCACTGATGGGATAGGTAAAAATTGGCCGGAGAAAACCCCTGAGTATACCAGAAACCCAGACAACGCACTGAAGGAAAATGAAAATTAAGCGGAAGTAAGAGGCCGTAGCCAGGCTAAATGCAAGATATAGTGGTACCTTAAAAATAGTGGATTTCACACTTGGTTCGATTAAAATTCACTTTGGTGCAATTGCTCTGTTAATGCTGTTCTTTTGAATACGTTTGAACGCTGCCATCCGAACCTTGGTGCGCACCATACAAGTGGACCGAGACCCCTGAAAAGGTTGTCACTCACTTCCAAACAAATTCTGGTGAGGTTCGACTGAAATATGAATGCAACATAGACCAACATAGATAAAGGGAGACATCTATACAAACCAAAAAACAAATGTGTTGTCAAAATACGACCCTAAAAAGGACACGGAGGGTCAAGCTTCATTCTCCTTAAATTTCGGTACAGGCATCGGAAAAGCCTTTGCAGCAGATCTTATGTGTGCAATGAAGGAATTTCTCACTGCTTTGACACCTTTACACATTTTATAAGTTCTTTGTGAGTTCTCAGCTGCTAAAAATACCATTGTTTAAACAAACATACAACCAGCGCTTTTAGCCCAGCACACAACATAGGTTGTAAAAGTTTCTTTTTTTATCTTTAGGTTAGGTGTTAAAAATGACAGTGTGAATTCTAAGTGAACCATGACTAAATGTATCATTTTCTTTTTTTTGGTCCAGACCTAAATTGTGAACACGCCCTAAAAGTACAAAATTCTTTAAAGGACAGCTTACATGCAAAAAAAAAAAAAAAATTATGATTCTCTCATTATTTACTCCATATGGGATCCAAAACATTACACCTCATTGACGTTCACTGCATTTTTCAAAATGTCTTATTTTGTGTTTCTCAGATGAAAGCTTGACTTTTTTTTTTTTTTTGGTCAAATATCCCTTTAGATTTACATTTGTGCGTCTGGCTTTAAAGCAATCGCCAATCATTTATATGTTGATATGTCTCTCTGTCTAGTTTCCACCTTTATATATTTTGGCACATTGCTATTTTTGCTCTATAAATATGTATGAGCAGTACTACCTTTTAGCTTGTCTCAGTATTGCTGTCACAAAGTGTCACCTTCCCAGAGTACGTGTTATTCATTAAGGATCTCAATGTGTGGAATCACACTTGTGGTGTCTGGCAAAACTGGCATTCATAGCTTGAAAAAAAAATTGTGTTTTTCTTAGCAGTTGGTTACAAAGATGGTTCCACCGGCCAGCCAAAGGAAAACTCTGCCGGAGACGTCTAGGGAAATCGATTTTCTCAGCGAGACCCGGACTGAGACAGATTCGCTATTGATTGGGGAGTTCATGGGGTAGTCACAGCGAGCCCAGGGTGTGTTAGTGAAATGCTCTTAGACTGGATGCTTCATAAATCGCACACAAACCGCCACGGCATAACACCATTTCAGATACTCCCAGGATTACTCCTCCCCCGCGTGCATAAACTGTCCATCAAACCCGCTGAAAGCACTGTGAAAACCACAGCCTGTTTCTGTCACCATCTGACAGGAAATGGCTTGACATGTCGAGGCGTCTGAGGTAGTACTCGATATTAAATATCGAGATCCGCAGATGGTGTCTTGAGACCTTTGAGGTCTCAGATGCTGTACTTTTAGGGAGCTGCACCTGTGTTTGTCACATAATCCTGTACTGTGTTTATGACATTACTGTGCCTGGATGCCTGCCCGAACCCCGCCCACAAGATTTTTTGGTTGAGAAGTTCGTTCTGGACTCGATCCATTGAGGAGCAATAATGATCGGATCAGAAAACGTCGGGCCAATCAAATTGCCAGGGCGGGCTTTATACGATGATGGACAGATTACCTGCAGTTACGTAATCATCACGTTATCAAAGAGCGCTTGTGTTGAACTGGTTTCCCTCAAAGATGACTGCCACTGGTTTTGCCGCTGGAATTGAGATGTATAGATTTCGCTATCGTCTGTTGTAAAAGAAATCAACAATTTTAAAAGACGAACAGAGAACTGCAATCAAGGCATTTGTCGATCAGAAACGTGTTTGCCGTCCTTCCTACGGGATTCTGCAAAAGTTTAATTTATCAACAGCTTTGATGGTCGCTAAAAAGATGGGACGTAATGAAAACCCTGTGGTCATTGTGGTTTCTCCTTTGGTCCCACTCATGGAGGACCAAGTAAGAGAATCAACACTCATTATTTTACTACTTCTTCAAGCATGCGTGTAGTTGAGTTCTGTTGACAACTATGTGTAGCTCAACATACGTCACTTAATGTGTTGCTCTGATGGGTTGTAGGTCTATCCAATTGAGTGCAGTGTTTGTTTTGTTTTTTCCTGGTTAAGACGCACCTCATAATCAAAGCCCTATGGAGCAGTATCAGACTCACATTCTGACTAGAATATTGCTAGCTCAGACCAGTAAATGAGTTGAATGTTTCTTCTCTGAGCTATTCTATAGCTAGCGACGAGTTAAGCAGTGAAATGCATATTACTGAAGGTTAAAAGGTCCCTTATTTAAACGAGCTGTCATTAAAGAGCTCAAAAGGATATTAATCAGAAATTAGATTCAGTCTTCCATTAACTGCATTATGTATCCACACCGGTTCCATTTACTTTATGGGTCTCTTTTGAATTCCAAAAATGGATTTTGTGCACCATCCTCAAATGCAGATAAAAAATTATGAATGCGAAATGGTCTCTGGGAAGAAGTGTTTGAAAAGCTACTAACTGATCACAGTATTTAGTGTGGGTCCTCTTCCTTTACTGTTCATAAAAGGATCATTTAAAGCCTATTTTCTCAAACCGCCAGCGCAGCAGCACTCGAGGGTCTTAATCAGTCTCATAATCAGTACTCGAGACAGTCACAATCTATCTATCTATCTATCTATCTATCTATCTATCTATCTATCTATCTATCTATCTATCTATCTATCTATCTATCTATCTATCTATCTATCTATCTATCTATCTATCTATCTATCTATCTATCTATCTATCTATCTATCTATCTATCTATCTATCTATCTATCTATCTATCCATCCATCCATCCATCCATCCATCCATCCATCCATCCATCCATCCATCCATCCATCCATCCATCCATCCATCCATCCATCCATCCATCCATCCATCCATCCATCCATCCATCCATCCATCCATCCATCCATCCATCCATCCATCCATCCACCCACCCACCCACCCACCCACCCAACCACCCAACCACCCCCCCCACCAACCAATCCACCTACCTACCCACCCACCCACCCACCTTCATTCTATCTGTCTGCTGTCTATCCATCTAATTAGTTACATTTTCACATTAATTAATTCATTTAGCAGTCGCTTTTATCCAATTTTTGAGTTACAATTCAACATTCTATTTGCTACCTCCTCTTAAAAGACATTCTCAGTTAAATTCTGAACGAAGCACCACCCAGACGTATACATAAACATATTTCTTCTGGTGTGTAGGTTCATATGTAATCCAATTCTTGGTTAGTTTAGCAGCCCACAAATTCTCCCTGTTTTCTCAGGCCCATCTGAATAAGCAGAAGAGGAACAAAACATCTGAGAGAAGCTCTCCAAACCCAGACATACCCCGAACTGACCAATCAAAGCATTCCATGTCCTCAAGCCCTCTGTTTGACTGCCGGCATGCTAGTTTGTTCAGCCGAGCTATGAAAGCAGTGCTGCCCACCACTTAGAATTCTAATTGGATCCGCTTTCTGAATTCATTGTTTCTTTAGATGGTTATTAGATGGTTGTGTTTGTTCATATTGATTTCCAAGTGGCATACAAAAAGAAAGAGAGGCCCAGCAGGAGGCCTCGCAGCGTGGAGGGAAAGGTGAGGGGAGAGGGGAGGAGAGAGATAAAGGTCTGTCTCGGTGTGAATGGTTTAAGAGCTGCTACGAGCAATGCTTTTTATGTTTTAAGTGGACAGGGTTTTGTTTAGTTAGGGCAGCAGCAGCCAGTTTGCCAGTGTGAACGGCTCATGTTAATAACGATACACAAATCGTTTGATTTAATGTGCTGGGGTCGAGAGAATGCCCCCTAGAGTATCAGAAGCTGATGTGGTTCCTAAGTATAAAAACAGTTATTTTCAGATTACCATTACAACAGAAACAGTGACAGAAGAAAAATTATTTACATGTTTCTACCATCTTTTCTATCACTCATGTCATTTTAATTAAAGGGTGACTGCTATAGAATAGGGTGACTAAATCAGAATATGGTAACACTTTACTTGAAGGGGTGTGCATAAGACTTACATGACACCTTCATAACCATGACATGACAAATGTCTTGAATATGAAGTAGGGTTTATGCATGTTTATGACAACTGTCATTAAGTGTCTTTTGCGCAATAATGACATTTTGAATGCAAATATGACATTGTTTAAGATGTCTTTGTTATGAAATCTTGACATAAACCATAACATCATAACCTGTCAGTGTCTTGATGACTTGACATAAAATTAAGTTAAACTATCATGTGGTTGGCTTTGACATTGGCTGTCATGAGGCCATTATAACTGTGTCATGAATATTTTTCGTGACCTCAACTACAGTGGCTCTAATTGAATTTGTTTTTAAAAAGTTATAATGGCTTCATGACAGCCAATGTCAAAACCAATCACCTGATAGTTTAATGTAATGTTAACCAATAAAGCGAAGTGGTTTCTTAAAGGGATGCTCCACTTTTTTTGGAAATAGGCTCATATTACCACTCCCCCTGAGTTGAACAGTTGAGTTTTATCATTTTCGAATTCATTCAGACGATTTTCTGATATTTAGAAGAATATCAGTAACCAGACAGACATTTAGAAAGAGACAGTTTCTGGTCTCATTGACTTCCATAGTAGGAAAAAAATATACTATGGAAGTCAATGAGACCAGAAACTGTCTCTTTCTAAATATCAGAATTCTTCTAAATATCAGAAAATCGGCTGAATGCATTCGAAAACTGGAGATACTCTGGAGGAGTAAAATGAGCCTATTTCCAAAAAAAAGTGGAGTATCCCTTTAAGTTTGATAATTAATCTGCTATGTCATGTTTATGACAGGTTGTGTTCTCTTAGTAATGTCAAGTTGTCATGACAAAGACACCCACGGGTTATGATGTATTGGTTTATGTCAAGGTGTCATGACAAAGACATCTCAAACAATGTCATATTTGCATTAAAAATGTCATAACTATAAGCTAATGACACTTATTGACAGTTGTCATGCATAAAATTTATAACATGACATAGTCATGTCATAATTATGAAGGTGTCATGTTAGTCTTATGCACACCCCTTCAAGTAAAGTGTAACCGAATATATATAAAGTTTAGATTTGTTTAACCTGGGAACTACATGATTCTCACCTTCCGTCTGTTGTTTCGAAATTTTGATGACTTTTACTAATTAATAATATTAACAGTATTCTAAAATGTGGAAAACAGTTATAATGAAGAATGAATTGGTGTCTCTAAACTTTTGACTGGTTGTGTGTCATATTATATCCTTTTAATAGAACTCAAATGTCTTACAGATTTTGTTTTTGAACAGGCAGTATGGTGCAAGATCAGTTTGGCATGAGGCAATAGTGTCTATCCCATCCATACGGCAGTGGTTAGCAGTTCAAAACAATTGAGATATTGCTGTATACTGTAACTTGATCTTTTATGAAAGTCATGTCTTTAGGAAAGAGATGATGGGGACGGATGTGGTCGTGATTTCACTTCAAAGTTATAAAAGGAACTTGTTTTACTTCGGTATTTTGGGTATAAATCATCTTTGCGGGTTATCCTGCTTTGAACTTGAACCTCAATAAAGATGCTCACCCACCACATGGCATGGCACTGATTGGAAGTATAAGAAACCTTGATTATTTTTCAGAAATTATCATTATTGCACAATATTTTTAAAGACTAAATTCAGCAAAGATTTTTAGCAGACCCCATTTTCGCATTTATGTAACAAATGCTTCCCTAGAGGGCACCTTCAGCTTCAAATTTATGGTGGAGTGTGTCTCACAGGACTCATAAGGTTAGACCATGACCCATTCCTCACTTGGATGGAGTGGAAGGTTGTTTTTTAGATTTTTTTTCTTTTTACCAGCAGCACTAAAAGCAAACACAACTTTAATGAAGCACAAAAATTTTAGGGCTCTGGTTCCTAATTATATTTCACTTGTAAAAGTTCAATGGCGTCAGTACAGCCACTGCGAACACATGATTATTTCAGAGTCGGTATTGTTTGAGTCTCAAGTTATACACCCTTGTAAAGCGGGCCTCAATAAAAGTGGCATAATAGATTTAGCCAAGGACACATGAAAAATGGGTCCCGTTTTAATGAGTTTGTTAATACAGGTCGGTTTGGTGAAGTGTGATAATGTTGGTGGTACATGAGGGGGACATTTCAGAGGGAGGAGGTGATGATTAGCGTAATGTTTGGATAAAAGAAGCTTATCGTTCTATTCATCAGATAATATTTGCAAAGTTATGCACACATGTATTTCGAGGTTAGTGATTAACAAGTTTGTTTGAGTTGAAAAGGGATTTGATACAAACCCTTGATGCTTATAGCGGAATGACCCGTCTCCTGAAACATCCAGCATCCCAAATCTCTTCTCTGATCTTCGGTCTGGCCTTGGACAGATCACTAGCTATAACTACACTGGAGCTTTTGATCGCGTTCACCAGATTTCTGGCAAGATTTAAGCTAATTTTCCATAAAACCTTTATGGATCAAATTGCATATCTCAGATGCTCCAAAACGGCTTGTGGAAACTTCTAATGACTCAACTGAATGCGGAAATAAACACCCACTAAGTTTCCAAAACCTCAAATATTATTGGTGGTTTGAGGCTGCATCTGTCAAAGCACAAAACAGCCGTGTTATTCTCAGACTACTACTTCTATCAGCATTTTCTCATCCTCATGTCATTTCAAACCTGGGATGCGTTTCCCGAAAGCATTGTTAGCAAACTATGGTCGCAAGTTCCGTCGTTACCAATAGAGTTCAATGGAAATTGCGACCAAGTTGCGACCATAGTTGGCTAACGATGCTTTTGGAAAACGCACCTCTGAATGACTTATATGGATTCCAAACACACACACGCACGCACACACACCAACCCGATCACACTAAATGCGTCTTTATTGCACGCATGTGTATTGCCATGTAATTTATGCGCTAAAGTGAGTTTTTACGTGCATATGATACGCATTGGTTGGTTAGGGTAGGTTTAGGTGTAGGGTGGGGTGCATGTGTATTATACGTTTGAGTAGAATTAGTGGTGTGGGGTGCGTGTGTATTACACGCAAATGAACTGTGTATCAAAACTGTGTCTCAAATGCACGTAAAAACTCATATTCGCATATCAATTACACGACAATACACGATGCGTGTTATAGAGACGCATTTACACGTTGATTTAATCCGATTTTTTTAATACGAACCACTCCTGTTTTTCTTTCTTCCTTTTTAATTCTGTTTTCATTTTTGCTGATTTAAACCTCTAAGAAACTTTGAGGACTCCTGTAGATATAATAATCCTCTGAGACATCTTTTTAAATACTTTATTTTTAACCATATCAATCCCTAATATTTATTGTTTATTAGTAGAAGAGAGAGAGAATCTTCCGCTTAATCTTCCCGTGACAGACTTTCTTTAAGATCAAGTAAATTAAAGGAGTAGTTCACTTAAAAAAAAAAAAAAAAAAAAAAAAAAAAACTTTTGCTGGTAAATTACTCACCCCCATGTCATCCAAGATGTCCACGTCTTTCTTTCTTCAGTTGAAAAGAAATTAAGGTTTTTGATGAAAACATTCCAGGATTTTCTCCATATAATGGACTTCATTGGGAACCAAACAGTTCAAGGTCCAAATGAAGTTTCAGTGCAGCTTCAAAGGGCTTTAAACGACACCAGACAATGAAGAAGGGTCTCATCTAAGACCCTTCGAGTCATGACTCAAAAAAAGATTTGTTCATTTTGATAAACGAGTTTGAACAGGAGAGTCACAGACGCTCATCACAGTACAGAGCAAGGCGAGCATTTGTGCTTTTAAAACCTAAACTTTTTTATTTATTTTTTAAATGACCGATCGTTTCTCTAGATAAGACCCTTCTTCATCGTCTGGTGTCATTTAAAGCCCTTTGAAGCTGCACTGAAACTCTCATTTGGACCTTGAACCGTTTGGTTCCCAATGAAGTCCATTATATGGAGAAAATCCTGGAATGTTTTCATCAAAAACCTTAATATCTTTTCGACTGACTAAAGAAAGACATGGACATCTTGATTGACATGGGGGTGAGTAAACTTTTTTTTTTTTTTAAGTAAACTACTCCTTTAAGAAATGTATTTAGCCTCTTTCCTATCAGAATCTGTCGAGGCTGCTCATCTATTCAGATTAGAGAGGGAAAATAGCAGTCCTCCAAGAGGAAGCGCAAAGCTTCGTCATATAAATGATTGTGTTAACTTAGATGAGAGGACAACAGAGCATCCTTCTACTCTCCCTCACAAACACCCACTTGACATTTATTGCTGCGACTGCAGTGTGGTCAATTCATGTGTGGAGAGTGTGATTTTGCCCTCAAGGATGTTCCACGCAGTGGAGCTGGAACGAGTTTTAAAGTGTGAGGTGGGGGGATGGAGCAGAAGATGGGTGCATTGTGATTTCACTATTGAGCCCATGAAAATTAATTAGCTCTAGCTGTTGTTGATAGGTAATCTTCATAGACTGTCCAGTCACTTATCTAATTACTATTGACGAGGCAAACCTTTGCCTTGTCACGAACTGCTCTGAGACACAAAGGTTGTGGATCCAAATGCAGTATTTATTGAACAGGGTAATCCAAAGACATAATCCAAAGTACAGGCTGGGTCAAACACAGGCAGGCAGTCCATACAAACAAACAAAATGCAGGAAACACGGGCAACGGGCAAAAGAGGAATCCACAGAACAGGCAAGAAATCAAAGAAACCAGACATGAAACAGACAGCCGTTCTCATCCCAAGGCGTCATATACTGACGCTTTTGACATTTCGTCTATATATCCAACGCACATTCAATATGAGACGCAGATATATATGGGCCAGTAGGCGCCTCCTAGTGGTGTAACCCTAACCCTACCCCAGACCTAAACCTATCATAGCTGAACAAAGCTCTGTGTGTGTTATTTTGACGCTAAAGGGTGCCATGTACGTTGGATTTAGGTGAAATTTCAAAAGTGTCACTATATGACGCCCTAGGATGAGAATGCGTTGAAACCAACCCGATCTCACGAGAATTCGTGCGAATTTTACGAGGTGGCTAATTCGTAACAATTCATACAACTTCACTCATACGAATTAGTACGTTTTTGCTAAATCGTACATATTTTACGAATTGGCCAATTCGTATGAATGACCTACCCCTGACCCCGCCCCTACCCATCACGTGGGTTTGGACGAATCGTACGAATTCGTACGAGTGAGGTCGTATGAATTGGTACGAATTAGCCACATTTTAATCACTCGTACGAATTCGTATGAATTGTTCGTGAGATAGCGTAGGTTGAAACAGACATGACAGATAATGAATGTGGAGAAAAAAAGAAGATGATAATGAATGAGAAAACCAGGCTTATATGGGGTGAACTAAACAAGATAATGAGACACAGGTGAATGTGATAATGGATGAAGAGTCCGGGTGGGTAGTGAGTTATGGGAGATGTAGTTTTGTTAGAGAATGACAATAGTCTGATGTGGAGCGCCCTCTGGTGGCTCTCAAGGGCACTCCAGCTGGTGACTTGTACTGTTCATAAATAAATTGATATTGTGTGCAGATGTGATTTGTATGACCTTGCAGATGTTCCATGCTGTTTTGGCATTGAGATCCAATATCAAGGCAGTTTTATGCTCGCTCGGGTTTTTTCATTATCTTTAAATTTTAATGAATAAATAATCCAGAGATAGGGTTTGTGGGAGAAGCTTGTCTCTGGGATGTTAAAACTAAAATGCAATGAAAACAACAAACACAATGCAATTTTCAGATTTTAAAGAATTTAATCAATTACTGGGGTAAACAACACACTTAATAGCTTTTTCTCTGCGTAATTTTCCAGTTTTTTGAAAAGGTGATTTGAAATGCTATACCAGGTGCTAAAACTATAGTGAACTATAGCCTGTATCAGAAAGCCGGGAGAGGCTAGAGAGGTATATTATATATTCCAATGGCCCATCTGGGTTCCAGGGTGTCCGGTTCTCCTGTTCTATCTATCCACAGAGGAATCCATGTGGGTAAATGTATTGCTTATCTCCCTGCTGGGTGAACTAACACTTACTTTGTGTTCAGTCTTTTCACAGTCGCAGTCTCATAGTCAGGGGCAGCGCTAGACTATCTTTACTGGGGCGCAAACCCTAGGAAATACATCTGTGCCCCAATAAAATATTACTGATAAATCCTTGTCTGATGGTGGAGATTATAACAACCTGAGAATCGTTTTCCTTGATAATATTTCAGCAGTGCAAAAAATGTTTTCACAATTTACTTTAATTCATTCAGACAGTTCACTCACAACAAAAAGAGGTGGATATTTACCTACAAACAACTTGTAGAAAATAATTCTTTCAAATGTATATTATTTTATTAGGGACAGACATATTATATTCATATATTTGTAACAGTATCAGAAAAAAAATCATCATAATATGGGGACACCTTTTTTAATGGGGATTCCCGCCATTTTCTCTAAATTAGGTTATTGTAAATGGCTCTGACCCTCAGCGAAGTGTGTATTTACATGTGTCCCACCATGTTGGATCCCTAATTTGACAGAATACCTTGGCAAAGTCACAGGATGGTGGATTTACCTGCTACATGGAGTTATGAGGGAATGAAAAGCCAGCTTTGACAGAAAAGACAGTGCTAGTAATTTCCTCAGGCTGTCATCGCTGCTTCTCACAAGCTGTTTAAGGAAACATGCTCGCTGATTTTGACACTTCTTGTCAGGACAAGACATTCTCACATACTATTGTTGTTTGCGAGTTCCTACCCATGGTGTCAGAAGAACTAACTCGGAATGACTACAGACAGGATAAACAAAGATGGATGAGAGAAGTGCCGGTGGCACTCCAGAGAAGAAGACACATGTCTGTCTGTGTCATGTTTGCATCTCCAGCTCCTCTCCTTTCCTGTAAGAGGACGCACCTCCTGCAGAGGAAACCCAGCACGACTCCACATAACTGAGCAAAGAAAAGAGGGAGAGAGATGTGATGCAAAGGTACAAGCACTACCTTACTCCCTAGTTATTCCAGACGGCAAACTATGTTTAGAACACAGACATCGCTGTCGTTTAATCTGACGCCAGCTGAATCTTATCCATAAAGCGTCGCTGAATGTTGCTTTGCATGAAGGTAACGTCTTTTTGGAACAACTGGCTGACGTCTAGGCCTGTTTCACCCCACCTGTGTTTTATTCATTAACCTGAAATATGGGCATTTGTGAAATGCAAATTTTCTTCAGCATAGATTTTAGAGGGCATATTAACTGTGTTTCTAAATTTGTATTATCTGATTGATAACTCAAGTGGTATGGTGCTAGTGACACCAAGGTCATGGGTTGGTTTACCTTACATGTAGTGTCAGTGATTTTGGATATGGCAAGCTTTTATTCATTTCCAGGATATGAAATCTTGATATCAACATTTTTGATATGAAGAATTCAATTGTTGATATCAACAATTTCATTTTTGATATCAAAAATGTAATTCTTGATATCAACAATTGTATTTTCACTAGTGAAATGTTACCATAGGCTGCCATTCAAAACCAATTGTTGATATCAAGAAATGATTTCTTTCTAGTTGAAATTCCAACTTCACATATCAGAAATAGAATTATTACTAGTAAAAACCTTTATTTTTGATATTAATAATTCAATTGTTACTAGCAACAATGTTCATTTTTGATATCAATAACTCAATTTTTACTAGTGACAATGTTAATTTCTGATATCCTGAATGTGATTGTTACTAGTAAGAAAGCCATTTTAGATACAGTATCTGAAATAATATTGATATCAGAAAATAAATTTTCAGATATCAAAAATGATAATTTTTACTAGTACTAATTGAATTGTTGATATCAAGAATAGACATTTCAACCAGTGATAATTTAATTATTGATATCAGAATTCACATTAATTATTTATATCAAAAAAATGCTAATTCTACTAGTAAAAAAAATCAATTCTTGATATCAACAATTTATTTTGAATGGCAGCCTTTGGTGACTTTTCACTAGTGAAAATAGAATTACACATATCAACCATTAAATTGTTGATATCAACAAATTTAATTGTTGATATCAAGAATTCATATCCTGGAAATGAATAAAAGCTAAAACGGCTTGCCATATTTGGGATAAATTGTCTTCCAAATGCATAAATGTATATACACACTTCTTCACACACTTCTTTTTTTCCTTTTTTTTCTTTTTAAGCAAACCTGGTGCAAATAAATTTCGTTCTGAGTACTTAAATTACAAAACTGTTATCTGGAGGGCCATTAAAAACCATTAACTTTATTAATATCAAATACAATTTAAATTCAAATTATTACAATTTAAATAAATCATTTGTATGTTTTTTTTTTTTCAAACAAAGTTAAAGAATTGATTATTTACATTTGTGCATTTGGTAATTCAAAACAACATTTTGAACAATATTAGCAATAATCTTTTTTTTTTCTTTTTTTTTGGCATAAATGCATTAAAGTAACTTCATTCGAGTATCAATGAGGACCAGTAAGAACAATTTTCTTTTTGATTACATAATGCCAATACATATTGCCTACTGGTCCATTATGAGTGATAATGCGAACCTGGCCACCAAAATGTGTTTATATTCTTGATGCAGGAGCAAAATATAGGCCTTGGAAAGCAGCTTTGAATTATTTGTTATCTGAGGGGACGTGAACAAGTGGTGATTTATGCTGAGTGCAGGCAGTATGCTATCATTCAGGAGGAGAGCGCTTTGATTAAAATGCAGGGTTATGGGGGCTCTGCTGGACACCAATAGCTAGTCTTGAGAAAACGATGGAGCCAGTGGCCTCTCCACTTGTCATTTCTGGAGCATCCTTCATTAGTTGCAAAATCCGAGACTCACTCTCTGTCTGTCTGTCTCTGTTGGAAAATAGAGGGTTGTGTGGCTGTCAGCATGTTGGCGAACGCTATTGTGCATTCAGCTGTCATGTTAGTGATCATTTGCCATCTTTTTCATCTGACCCCACTTCAGAGGGCACTATTAGCATTATTATCTTGTGGAGAAAGAGAGCTGTCACTGTCGCTAACTCATACTCTATCCATCTGTGTAGCTTTGCATACAAAATACATACAATCTTATATACAATATATGCTTGTTTGTTAGACCTTTAGACTAAAAACACCCAGGCTTGATTCACACAGAATGATGCTTTATTCATTATTTGTTTTTTGTTTTAGTTTTTTTTTTCAATTATAAATTTTGCATTTCGATGTTTTGTGCAGAGAATGTAATGCAATGTTGTTTTTAATTAGACAAAGCTGTAATGATTCAATTTATAGACAGCCATTTCTTTTGTTCCTGAATGAATTTACGATTTTCGAAACAAATCGGTTGAGTGAAAGATTTCATGAGTCTTTTAAAGAGGCAGTCACTTGTTTTATTTCTGGATGAATTGTTTTGGTTCATAGTACTCACAAGTACTCACTCATACTTCACTCACTCATATAGATAGATAGCTATCCAACCCGGTCTCATCCCAATTCGTCATATAACTGACGTTTTGGGACGTCTTTTGACCATTCGTCAATATACGACTTTTTAGGGCCCCCTTAAACGTCGGTAGATGACGTTATGGGATCCTAACTCTACCCCATACCTAAACCTAACCCTAAACCCAACTCGTCACCTAACTGACGTTAAAGGTAAAGCGTCAGTTGTATGACGACCCGGGATCGTCATCTACCGACGTTTAAGGGGGCCCTAAAAAGTCGTATATTGACGAATGGTCAAAAGACGTCCCAAAACGTCAGTTATATGACGAATTGGGATGAGACTGTGTTAAGCTATCATTACCTTCTAAAGAATAAATGATCTCAAAATTTATTTTATTTTATTTTTTATTTTTATTTTCTTTTTTTAAGATAAACATTTTTGTTGTTTTGTGAACTATTGTACAGAAATACACTTCAATAGTAACTTGTATGTGTTTTATGTGCATTTTTCACTTTTTCTATGGCCCTTGGGGCGAGTTGCATAAACCGATAAGTTTTACAAGTTAGTCATCAATTTTTATTTTCGAGACCGTTCATAACTTTTTAAAGTTGGTTACATAAAAACGTACATTGGTCTAATTTGATACCGAACAATAAGACTGATTACCACTAACTGCTAGTTGGTCATACTAGTTCTTAAGACACTGTCTTAACATAATGGCTATGTTTATGCAACTGAGCCCTGTTCTTTTGTTTCGACATGCACAGTGGATAGCCCTTAATTACAGGCTAACATCGCTGTCTGCCATCCAGATCTAATTGATCAATGCTCTATTAGTTGTTTGCTCGTGTTACACTGACACATGCTTCTGTTTCCCCTCATTTTCACAACACACCTGTCTCCTCAGCTGCAGTCTGTTTTTCAGAAAAAGTGACTATGGTGTTATGTCAAATAAGCTGTTAGCATTTGGACTCCATTTTTTATCCATTGGGAGGACAGCATGTGCTAGTTGACATTTACTTACTGGTGTATTATCTATCAGATCAAGAGCCCCAGAGTGGTCACGAAAGTAACGCCCGTGCTGTGACATTTAACAATATCCTGTAGTCTAGTGTACATAAATGCAAGCTTTTCAAACGTGGCTTTCTTTACGCTCCGGAGGGAATGAATGCTGAAAAAAGCATGTCTTTATGTTTCGCCATCGAAGAACTGGTTCTTGTAAGGACAGACTTCAAGAGCATTGTATTTTTGCTGACATACTTTAATTCTTGCTCACTATAATTCCGTATCATCCTCTGCGTATAGTTTTATGGCTGTTCTATTATACATCTGTGAAGAAGATCTTGGCTTGCCTTAAACCCCAGGCTTGATTTACGCAGTATGGTGTTTAATTCATTATCAGTTTTTCATCTTATGGGCACAATTTAGGAACATTACATTTGAATGTTTTATGCAGAAATTGTCCTGCAAAGTGGTTTTTAATAAGACAAAACACCTTTTAGCCTGTTAAAATGTCTATTATATAACTGACCGTAAATGGGTCACCATGACATTCCAGTCATTTCAAAATAAGATTTTGGTTAATAAATTGAATTTTAATGAAAATGTGTGCCCTTAATATATTATTATGTTCAAAGTGTTTAAGAAAAGTGCTAAGAACACCCTTTAGTAAATTGCTGATTACTTTTTTGGGGTTATGGTTGGCTCACAGTGTCAGGCATGGTATGTAAAAATGAATATATGCTAATAACAGTTGGATTTTTGCTAATATTTTCTTCATTCAGTTCCATTTGGGTGATGTTGTATCTTTTTTCAAAGAGCAGTTTAAACACTTGACCATTACTAGTTATGAGAAAAAAATCAAAGTTTTTCAACCAGCACTTTCCCCACAGTCCACCTGGTTTCTTAAGTTCTTCCCTTGTTCTTTGATGTATGGATCTAGCAGTTCTTTTCAAAGACAAACCTTTCAGAAGCCCTTCTCTGAAATGATAATCCAGATTTAGCTGTGATTCTGAAAACTCCCAAACCTGCAATCTCTCTCTTTGCTGCACACAAGATCAAAACAATGTCTAGCTGACCACTGTCCGACCCTCTTAAGTGGTCTCTCTGCCCGGCTTTGTTTAGATGAATGCAGGTGAATGCATTTGCACCAGAAGGACTGAGGCCTTGTCCACATGGACACGGGTATTTTTATTCCCTCCTGCGTCCCCGTCCACATGAAAGCGCAAAAAAACGCTATCAAGCGCTGTCAAGAGCATGCCACACCAGCAGGGGGCAATATAGATGCTTTCAGAAGTAACAAAATAAACAAACGGTACTGCACATGTTCCGGCGGACAATCCATAACAAGTAAATAACCTTAATATTAGCTGGTATTTCTTGCCAGTCGAAGAAAAGAAATGTTAGCTACTTGGCCAAACTGAAATGTGACACTACCAGACCCGTTGAACAAAAATTGGAGACAAGAATGTTTTTCTACCGACGTGTGTGATTTACCGCAGTGTTAAAAAACTGTGGCGAGCGCGGTGGCAGGGTTTTATTAGATTAGCTCTCCTTATTAGCTTCTTACATGCTTGCTAATAACCTTTTTTTCAAGGTGGGTCTTCACGTTGACAGCATGTTGGATGGATCTGTGCAGCGTTGTTTAAAATACTAACCATTCTACAAAGACTGGTCTGCTGTCAAAGTGTTTGCAAGAGAGAGAGAGAGAGAGAGAGAGAGAGAGAGGGAGCGTGCGAATATGCGCTGCATGCAACTCTGCAGTCAAATAGCTAAAACTTTTCACATCTTAAATTGTAAAAAACAAAGAAATCAATATGTGGCGGTCATCGCTGATAATGTGGTGGGCTGCCACTAATAAATGTATGGGAAACATTTTTAAAGTATAAAATATTACATTAAAATATTTAACATTTAAGAAATTTTAATGATAGATATTTTAAAATTATTTTGAAAATATGTGAATAAACAAAAAGATGCCAGTGAAGGGTTGTGCATTCATATAGTGTAGTTCCATCAGCTTTTTTAATGTTACATTCCTGTGATTAGTGATCAGTAATAAGGGATTTAGTTTAAAGTTGATAAAAAAGTATAGTCATGAACAAAAATGAACAGGCCCTGTTTACACGAGAACGCTCGCGGTTGAAAACTTAAAAATATTTTATCGGATGTGCCTTTCGTTTAAACAGCGACGGCGTTTTTGAGGCTTAAAAACGCAAAAAAGTGAAACCACCCGCCAGAGTGGAAATCTTAAAAACGCTCCACCGCCGTGTTCCTGCGTAAACGGTAAAAACGCAAAAGTCTGCTTGACAGTGAAGGTTGTACGCAGGCGCGTGGACTTGGTGTTGTTGTAGTATGCACTCCTAGCCGCCTGAAGTGCATACTGCATTGAATTTCACACACTTTTGTGTCACCATTTGCACGCGAATTTCCCACAAGAAATGCTCGTATAAACGCAGAATAAAAAGTGATGACGCAACGCCACTTGCGTTTTCTCTTTAGACTCGTTTCCGTGTAAATATACCCTTCTATGCCAGCTATGAAAATGTCAGTGAGACATTAAAGGAAAGGTTTCTCTAGGTAACATAGACTGCCTTGGGTGCGAGCTAAAAAACATATTTTGTCTAGTCTGTACTAATATTTTTAGTATAAACTGTTTAACATTGCTGGTCTCAAGACCATATCTCTGTTCGCATCAGTCAGGAGAGGTATTGGCGTGCAGAGGGTTGTCAAAATATTTTACCACGGTTAAATTATTTACTCAGAGGTTAGCATTAGCCTTTGCTAATCGGCTGTACCCCCAGGTGTGATACTCTATATATCGACATCGCCTTCACCAGCCTAATTATACATGCCTTTTAATTTGTGACCGCCACAGAGTGACATCTTCCACCCGTTTCTCCAACGTTTTACAAATCACCTGATGTATGTGTGTTGTTCATGCATCGTTTAATCTCGTCTGTTTATTCTCCTCTCTTCTTTAGCCATTGGCAGATCTCCGAATGTGTGTGTGTGCGTGTGTGTGTGCGTGCGTGCATGTTTCTCTCTGCTTTTCTCAACTCTTTAATTACTGTCCTGTCATGCAAGGCTGGCTCAGGTGTGTGTAATTACACTGGTAATAAGGCCTGGAAAGTCTCCACCTGCCTCTCGCTGGGCACTCTGGCTCCACACACACTGTCTTTCCTCTCTCTCCTTCTCGTTTTGCTGACAGACAGGACTCTCTTCATCATTTCCCATCATGCCGTCATGAGGCAGCTTTCTTGAACAAAGCATAGCGCTGATGCCTGTCTTTTTCCCTCATTGTCAGTGTCATGACTGTGCATACAGTGTTGAGGTTAGTCAGATTACTGTTATCAAGTAACAAGGAGCATGCCATTTGTTAAATGTACACAGTAGGCTATGTCAAAGTAAAGCACATTAATATTATATTGATTTTAGGGGTGTAAGTATTGTAGGAGAAATAATGTACAGGTTGTTATTGCTTGCATAGAATCCTCTAATTTTACATTTAAAGCTGTTCTGTACATATCTACACATGTTTTGGTCATTAACATTTGGCAATAACAAAATATTAGATTGTTTTTCATGGAGGATGTTACATATGTTTGGGGTCAGATTGTTTTTTCATGTTTCTGAACCTTTTTAGGGTACCCTTAAACGTCGGTTAGATGACGTTATCGAATCCTAAACCTACCCCTTCACCTAACTGACATTAAAGGTAAAGCGTCAGTTGGATGACGCCCCAGGATCGTCATCTAACCGACGTTTAAATGGATACTCCACTTTTTTGGGAAATAGGCTCATTTTACCACTCTCCCAGAGTTAAACGGTTGGCTTTTACCGTTTTCGAATCCATTCAGCTGATTTTCTGATATTTAGAAGAATATCAGTAACCAGACAGTTTCTGGTCTCATTGACTTCCATAGTATATATTTTTTCCTACAATGGAAGTCAATGAGACCAGAAACGGTCTGGTTACTGATATTCTTCTAAATATCAGAAAATCGGCTGAATTAATTCAAAAACGGTAAAACTCAATTGTTTAACTCCGAGTGAGTTGTAAAATGAGCCTATTTCCAAAAAAAAGTGGAGTATCCCTTTAAGGGTACCCTAAAAAGGCGAATGTTGACGTATGGTCAAAAGCGTCAGTTATATGACGTCTTGGGATGAGACTGTTATTCTGAAAGAAGTCTCTTATCCTAACCAAGGCTGCAATTGATCAAAATACGCTAAAAACAGTAATATTGTTACAATATTTAAAATAGCTGTTTTATTATTGAAATATATTTTAAAGTTTTATTTAATTCTAATGGCAAAACGGAACTTCCAGCATCATTAGGCCTACTCATCTTCAGTGTCACATGATCCTTTAGAAATCATTCTAATATGCTGATTTGCTGCTCTAGGAACATTTCTTATAATTATCAACGTTGGAAACAGTTGTTTTGCATAATATTATACGTTGCAAAACAGTAACCCCCTTTTTTTAAGGATTTTTTAATGAATAGAAAGTTCAAAAGAACATTTTTTTAAATAGATGTTTTTGTAACCATTATTAATTAACAAGAATTATTTAATGTCACTGTTGATCAATGTAATACATCCTTTCTCCAAAACAAAAATACATAACAAAAAAAAAAAAAAAACACCATTTTATGGCATAGCCTATGACTTAAAGCTGCAGTCCGTAGCTTTTTGTTGGGTTAAAAATTATCCAAAATACATATTTGAGAAAAAACATAACCAGCCAGTGTTCAAAACTCTCTGCTTGCCTTAGCTCGATTCAAAGTTTGTAATAAGGTTTTTAATTCTAGTGGTAGTTAATTCTCAGCTAGTAGACTATGAGTGTGAGGATGCGGGAGGTGGAGAGCCTTTTCTCACAGCACTTGATATAATTAAACTGATCAATTTGATGGCGGATCCAGAAATGTTCAAACAATGGTTCCGACTTCGGAGTGGCTACAGAAAAAAAGAGACTGGACATATCAGGAGGACATTACATGTAGTCACGCAATGCTGACGTTGTTAACATTAACAAGTTGAGAACAAAGTCTAATTTGCACGGTTTTGCGTGATAAGCGATTTTTAGATTTAATCAGCTGTAATGTCAGACCCAGAACAAAAGTGGATGTACTTACTTGTTCAGATGACATTTTCGGGTGAAAATTATCATGTTGGTCATACTTCCAAAAAGAATAATCTGTGATTCTGAATGCCAGTATCGACCCCGGAGCGGTGACTGACAGCCACACACCCTCCTCAAATGTAGAACAAATGCCGAAAAATGCGGACTGCAGCTTTAAATAGCCTCTACGCACGATCGCTTCCGGGTTTGTCTCAGCACGCCCAGTTACATCCGGTGCTGCGTCAGTCTATGGTCAGAAGCCGGATTTGCGTTAGGTGGAGATAGTGTCAAATTACACTTGCTGTTTATAAAAACATCCTGTGGTTAACGTGAATGATGTTAACAACAGTGTGAGGCAGTTAGCTGTCACACAAGAGTAAAAAAGAGAAGTTATTTAAATTATATATTTCGAGCTACAACAACAACTTTGAGGGTTAGTATTCTCTCATATCGTATGAAATTCGTCTAGCGAATCAGCGTTTCTAAAATCGTTGTCTCCGTTTCTGAGAAAACGGATTTTATTACAGTTTTGCCTTTATACACTTGGCCTGCAG
Organism: Cyprinella venusta; assembly: GCA_038021265.1. Classification (NCBI taxonomy): domain Eukaryota; kingdom Metazoa; phylum Chordata; class Actinopteri; order Cypriniformes; family Leuciscidae; genus Cyprinella; species Cyprinella venusta. Next base: position 19,648,362 of record CM075869.1, on the reverse strand, counting down.
AACGCGCTTCCGGAAGTAAAGACGATGACTGAGATTCTTTCGGACACGTCAGCAGGGTTCGTGAATAGAGGCTATTAAGTGCTGACAAACTTGTCCACTGCAACCTAATGTGTTTAGTAAAAATAAATGATTTACTATAATTTAATTCAACATTGTAACACTTTACCTTTGATAGTAATGTTTCTCAATGCGGTGAACATAGAATTTCAGCTGCACAGCACTGTCATAATGATGACAAATCGCTTATAACCCACTCACACACTACAGGGAGTTACACAGCCACCTCTTCGCTAGATAATATTCATCATTTATTGAAAAATGTACTGCAGTGTTCCAGTAATTGCAATTATTCTAAAACACACATCACTTCTGTATCTTATTCATATCTCCTCCCACCTTTCCGCCGATATCAGAGGGTCGAGAGCGGCAGCGGCCCACTCGTCTCTTTCAGTACGCCTGACAGAAACAATAAGAAAATCCCAGCGAGAAGAGTACGTGCCACAGCTATTGCGTCAAAGTTTTTCTGGCAAAGTCCCCATGTAATTACAAGCCTGGGTGCCTGGCGGTGACAGATCGTTGGTAAGAGGGCCAGCTGAATGTCGTGGCACCTGCTGGGCTCCCCGAGACTCTGCTTCTGCCTGCAGACACAGTCAAATTACAAGCAACTGTATCAGAGCAAAGTCAATGGATTGAAACTGTTCCTACTTGGCCAGGTGTTTTTCACCTAGAAATGCAGTTGTGTTGCTGATTTGAAATTCATGTGATGGGTAAATTCATACTGTCCTGAGAGGCTTTGGCAATTTGGAATGGCTGCTTTTATAAAACGGTCGTTAGATACATGATAAAAATGCCCGTTTCAATAAATAATTACATTTGTTATAATGAAAACAATGTTTTAGCTAATATAGTTAACTGTAGAGTATTTGTGGTTGCTGTTTTGTCGAGATTTTCTCTCATGAACCCAGGGGTTTCTATATGTTCAATGTTTTTTTTCACAAAACAATCTACACGATTAAACATTGATGATAATAAAATGTTTCTTGGGCACTAAATCAGCATATTAGAATGATTTCTGGAGGATCATGTGACGTTGTTTAAAATTCAGCTTTGCCATGACAGAAGTTAATTGCATTTCAATTTTTATTTTCTTTTAATAATTAGACAGTTGCTTTAAATTGGATATTTCTGTGTTTACTGTATTTTTGATTTTTAAAAAAGTCTGTAAAATAAAACTGATGTACTATTCAGTAATAAAACGTCACCGCTGCTGACAAAACTGACTGTTTTGGAGCCGAGTAAAAATAGACCAACTAACTGGGAATATTGTGGCCAAACTGCAATGTTAGATTGGATGGATCTCCACGTCAGATCCGACCCTGGACACCGAATCCCTATTGGAAGATATCCAATTTTTATCTGGTGTCTAAAACTATATGATGAACAGTCTTGAATTGAATTGAATTTTATTGTTGAGGATAACTCCTTGAGAAGAAACATCTCGTTTTCGAGGGGGTTCTCGAGACAAAGATAATACAGCACATATACATTCACTCATAGTAGAGCTCTTCCTCATCTCGCCTCGACCCACTAACTCCTTATTGGAAAATAATCCATATATTAAACCTATTGCAAGATGCACAACAACATTCACCCCTTACATACACATATGTCTATACATACTTAATGTATACGCACACCTACACCTATACTCGCATATGTACACATAAATAAATAAATAAATAGATTAATAAATTAATAAATAAATCCAAGATATAAAGTATCCAAGATATAAAGGGTATAAAAAAAGTCCAGTCACATGAGGAAAACATTTACAGCAACAGTTTGCTTGCAAGTAAGTAAAGAGAGATATTTTGAAGGAACACTTATAATTTTAATACACACATTTAAAAACAACCTGATAGCAGTGATACTGTCTTCTGGCTTTTGGTGATAATAAGTTCAGTGAGTCATACAGTACACAGTCTTCTATCAGCCTGAGCATTTGAATGAGGAAGCCAGGGAAGAGCAGAGGCAGGAGATGAAGTGATGATAATAAAAAAAGAGCAGAATTTATTGAATAAACTTAGTTGCCTATGTTTCAATGCTCAGACTTCATTTGGCCAGTACAGATCCAATAAGAGTTATTATACCACAGCAAAAACAATTGAAGATTACTGCTTCACAACATCGTCCTGTGACGTTTGAAACCTTGACATGCATGAGACATTCTCGTATCTCCTACTCATGTAAACAAAATCTCCCAAGAGCAAGGAAATAAGTAAACTAATAAGTAATATAAAATATACAAAAATAAAATGACAAATGAATAATAATAATGGCAACTACTGTACATAAATGACTAATGATTAGTTTAGAGAATTTAGTTACACTTTTCTCTTAAAGATACACACGCAAGTTACTCATTATTGTTTAGCTGTTGTATAAAATCAACAAGGTTTTCACCCAAGTGAGACTCTCAAGTGAGTTATTAAAATGTACTTGTATTCATAGTTATGGAATGATGGATGGGACTACCTGCTGTCCAAACACAGGCAGATAAGGAAAGTGTTTGAAACTTTTGTTGTTGTTGTTGTTGAAAACGTGTTATTTTTTTGGCAAATTTTTCCCAGAGATTGGTGGTAAAGCATTTTGCTCTGTTGCTCTTTCTTCCTCTGGCAGTGGTGCTTCAGTGAGGGTTGAGTTATGAGCGGCCTGGCCCGCACACAGCGATCTCTGCTTCCTCATTAGGCCTTCATTAACCCTCTCAAGCTGAGCTTCCACCAGTGGATATGTTTGGACACCATTCTTCATTTCCCACAATCCCCCGCTGCTCAGCACATTGTACGGGAACTGTTCAGTGCCAGGCTTTCAGCACATTTACTGTAAAATGACATACAAGGCTCAGGGGACATACATTGACCTAATGCGGTGCACAGACACGTTCGGGAAGAGAAACTGCTTTTGAGTGTGTCAAATGCATGTCATCATTTTGACAAATAATGTCCCTTCAGTGATGCGTCAATAGCTTTAAAATTGAGACTCTTAAGCAATAAAAAATACAGCCACTTATATACCTTCATGCCCTTGTGTTCGTCTGAGGATATCTGTAATATAGATATAGAAATATCCTCAGCAGGTTTAAAAAAAAAAATGGAGGTAATAATGTTTCAAAACTTTTTGATCTCAGATCTCAAATTAAAAGTCATATCTGGAATGTTGGTGGCTGCCATATTAAGTTTGGGACTCTGGGAGGCTGATGTGATAAAAGTGATCATTTGATCAGCGTTAGTCCCCGGTGCGTGCTTGCGTGCGAGTGTGTGCGTGCGTGTGACCTGCTAAATCTGACATTATGGGGACAAAATATCCCGACAAGGATTGTAATATCTGAAACCCTTATCCTTGTGGGGACATTTTTTAGACCCCATGAGGCCAACAGCTTATAAATCAGGGGTTCTCAACTCCAGTCCTCGAGACCCACTGCTCTGCATATTGTGTATGTCTCCCTTATAACACACCTGATTCAGATCCTCAGCTCGTTAGGTTAGACGAGCTGAGGATCTGAATCAGGTGTGTTATAAGGGAGACATACACAATATGCAGAGCAGTGGGTCGCGAGGACTGGAGTTGAGAACCCCTGTTATAAGTCATACTACAGTAAGTGATGGTTTTTTTTAAATGTAAAAATGTAGAAATGGTGTAATTGTGTGATGGGGATAGAATATAGAGTGAAAATGAAAAGTCTATGAAAAGTTACAATATGAAAACACAATGTGTGTGTGCGTGCGTGCGTGTCCATGCCAACCGAAAACTGGAGCAGTGGTAAACTTGCATTAATTCACCTAGGACAGCTTTACATTAAGTAATGACTGTTTAGGAGACTTGATTAAACATGTGAGCAAACAGTCTCCAGTGAGTCTCATAACCAAATGAACAAACAAATTAATATGCTAAAGAGTTAATTGGGACTATATATCAGCGAAATTCCCCCACCACAGTTTTACTGTGTATATATATATATGTGTGTATATGTATGTGTGTGTGTAATATGTATGCTATTAAAGGAGTAGTTCACTTTTAAAAAAAACTTTTGCTGATAATTTACTCACCCCCATGTCATACAAGATGTCCACGTCTTTCTTTCTTCAGTCGAAAAGAAATTAAGGTTTTTGATGAAAACATTCCAGGATTTTCTCCATATAATGGACTTCAATGGGAATCAAACGGTTCAAGGTCCAAATGAGAGTTTCATTGCAGCTTCAAAGGGCTTTAAACGACACCAGACGATGAAGGGTTTTATCTAGGACCCTTCAAATCATGGCTCGAAAATAGATTCGTTCGTTTTGATGAACGAGTTTGAACAGGAGAGTCACGAACGCTCATCACAGAACAGAGCAAGGCGAGCATTTGTGCTTATAAAACTTAAACTTTTTTATTTATTTTTGAAATGACCGATCGTTTCTCTAGATAAAACCCTTCTTCATCAGCTGGTGTCGTTTAAAGCACTGCACTGAAACTCTCATTTCGACCTTGAACCGTTTGGTTCCCAATGAAGTCCATTATATGGAGAAAATCCTGGAATGTTTTCATCAAAAACCTTAATATTTTTCGACTGAAGAAAGAAAGACGTGGACATCTTGGATGACATGGGGTGAGAAAATTATCACCAAAAGTTTTTTTTTTAAGTGAACTACTCCTTTAAAGTTTATTTTACTGTCTCTATAGTAAAACCTGTAAAGAAATTAAATATTATATGTTGATGTTTGTTGTGCTAAAATGTATAATATATTGTGATCTAAGAGTAATAGTTAGGATCGCGCACTCTCTTTTACTTCCTTTCTTCATCCCTCTGTTAATTTCTCCTTTATTTCACTATTGGACATCTATACTCTGGGGCCATTTGGATATAAATAGCATTAGGCAGAAGCTGAAAGTTCTCTCCATCTCTCCTCTAGCTCTCCTAAAGTCTAGGTGCCCTACTCTCCGAGCATAACGTCTGAAAATGATGCGGATGACCTCCTCTAACAGCACCCCTCACCTTTCCATTCACTCTCTGCCTGAGGGATGAGAGAGATGTAATGATCTAAATAAATGCAGAAGAGTTCCCAGCAGGAAATGTTCCTGCCGTGTGTTTGCTAGTGGTTCTCAACTAGAGGGATGCAACACAAAAATGGGTCACAGGTCTGTTCTGAAAACAAAACAACAATGCTAATTGCAACTAACAATGCAGCCATTTATAGTTAGTATAGTGAAGTAAAAAGGTTTAGACCAATTTGCCAATCAAATCATATTATTTTGCTGCAAACTCATGTCGCTTTGTTATAGGTTACATAACATTTCCTCATTCAGAACTACGAGAAAATGTATGTAAAAGAAAATGTGACACAGATAACATTAAATACACTCAAGAAAAAAGGGTTCATTGGTGTTCTGTATATGAAGCATAGGGTTCTTTACTCAACTCCAAAGAACTTTTTGCTAAAAAGGTTCTACAATGACAAGAACGAACCCTTTTGGCACAAAAGTTATAGGCTATTATTCATTCATATATTACATTATTCTGCAACATTTTGTAGTTGTAATTAAATTATAGTTTATTGTAACACAGTCTCATCCCAAAAAGTCATATAACTGACGTCTTGGGACGTCTTTTGACCATACGTCAATATCCGCCTTTTTAGGGCCCCCTTAAACGTCGGTAGATGGCGATCCTGGGCCGTCATACAACTGACGCTTTACCTTTAACGTCAGTTAGGTGACGGGTTAGGTTTAGGGTTAGGTTTAGGTATGGGGTAGAGTTAGGATCCCATAACCTCATCTACCGACGTTTAAGGGGGCCCTAAAAAGGCGAATATTGACGTATGGTCAAAAGACGTCCCAAAACGTCAGTTATATGACGTCTTGGGATGAGACTGCGCTTTATTAAACTGTTGTAGTAACTTAACACATTTTAATCATGCTGATTTTTGGAGGAGAAAAACTGAAATGGCACTCTTCATGTGATATTGATTAAAAATATATACATTTTCTAACCCCCATATTTTGAATTTTGAATTTCCATATAGAACCTTTTTCCTGGTTACAAAGAACCCTAAAGGGTGCTTATTATTGGACCCTTAAAAAGGGTTCTGTATAGAACCTTTTAGGGGTTCCAAATACGAAGCGCTGATAGAACCTTTTCTTCTAAGAGTGTACAGTTCAGTGTTTAATTTTAAGGACATTTTTGATTGCTTGCTCCAAAAACAGTTTAATGTTTTGCCCATGAAATCTGGATCCTGTAAACCAGTTGAGAACCATTAGCTAATTGACAGTCTAGACTCTTCTGCCTTGTTCTCCATGGAGGTTTTAAGAGAGAATCAGAGATTCCTATGGTCGTGTTGTTCTATTTTTGTGTCCTGGCCCTTGGTTTTATAGCTATCTTGAAGATTTGAAAAGATGAAGAGGTGAAAAAAGTGAGCGGGACCATTTGTCGCCCTCTTCTCTTTATGGCCACGACACCCCCTGGAGACATTCTCCTGCACAAAAATAAAAATGTTACTAGTCTCGAGTCAAGATTTAACATTTACTCCAAAGGGCAGGCCATAAACTATTAATAGACAGCTGTCGGTCTGCGCGAGCCTGTGAAGGGAGAAGGATTTTATATTGAATCCTCATGTGGTTTGCCAGTATGGGGGAGAAGAGGTGGTCCGGTTTCTCGCCATCCCGCTGGGATCCCGCTTTATCTCCCTCTCCATCCACCAGCAGACGAAACGAGAGAGGCCATTACAAGGCTGTCTGGGAATATTGCAATATTCAGCAGGGCGATTATCTGACGTCTCCCTGGGAGGCACGTTTCCTCTGTGGACGGAGAGAGAGAGAGCGAGGCTGATAAGGACTCTTAGAGTTGACAGAGAGGAAGTATCACCTTTCTTGATTTTAAAGGAGGTCTTTCAGGGGAGGAATGAATATTTATATAGGGACTCAAAATCTAAAGGTGATCGCCACAGTGTTTAATAACAGTTAACATGTAATGCTTCTGTTCTTTTAAATTTTTTCTAACTTATTTGAACTCTTTCTTTGAGGGACTTTTCCCTCATTTATGGTGCAATGCTTCCTGGCTGAATTTTCCAGGTTTTCACTGTCATACTATGGGGTGCTACTGCTCATCTTCTGAAAGAGTGCAGAGTCTCCGGATTAAAAGAAACAGAAACAAGGGGTTGTCTTTGTAGTCTTTGACAAACAATACCGTTTTCTCAGCTTTTTGTTCAAAATATTGATTTTTATGAAACTTACATTAAAGAATTCATGAAGCTAGAACAAAGGTACTCTGTTCTTTCTTTTGATATATTGCATGTACATATAACAAAATATTCTGGGGACCATAAAAGTTTTGTGAAAATGATCAAAAAAGCTGAAAACTTGGGGGATAGATTGAATTGAAGCATGTATTTTTGAATTTCTTAGTGTCATCTAACCGTCTGTACAAAGGAGTTCACAAAGTCAAAGTCACAAATTTAGTCATGATTGGTGAAGAAAGAGTTCAGGATCTTATTTCCTTTGTGTACATTTTTTTTGTTTATTTTCAGATTTACAAAGTGGCCTTTTGAACCCCACTGAACATAATATGCAAATATAAAGAAAATGTTTATTTAAATATTTGGTGGATCTATGATTTTGGTAATACACAAAAGATTGCCATCAACCTGTGGGGAATACACTGTGTGTCTGTGTGTGTGTGTTGTTTTATACTCTTGTTCACATGAGGTTTTTGTTTTGAGAACATGGGAAGAATCAAAAGAGGGGTTTGCATTGAGATCCCTGTTGTACTAGTGTAATCATAGAGATCTTAAGCAGGATGGTCAGTCTGGGTGGTCCGGAATGGAAAGAGATGGATCTGAATTGAGTGAATTGAGGATCCGGCCTCTGCCGTGATAAGAGAGTGCTGGCAGGTTTTATGTTTTTTTGTTTTAATTTCAATCTTGATGTTGTGCTCCTAAGTGACATTGCTTGCATTCTAGTGAGCTGCGGTTAGAGATGACTTGAAGTTTGAGCTTAAGTGGAGGAAATGAAGGGTGGAGATGATTGATAATGTGTTCTCCTCCTTTGTATATTTTATTGTACCACTTATCTTGATCATGCTCTTGATTCAATACAATAAAATTCATTGTCAGTCCAGTATACAGTATGTAAATTGTGCACAGTATGCCATTGTGATTCTACAATTTTAAAACTGTTTACATAAAATTAGGTTGTAAATGCAAGAATACCTTTATTTTAATAGCAAAATAACTTGACAGCACTCCCTAAACTAAAAGTATATATTCGTCTGCACAATTTATATGCGGAAATGCTTTTTTTAGGTAGTATTCAGTGTATACTGTGCAGTAGCAGTTGTGAAATAGTCATATAGTAATATTTTTTTTCATAGTTTTTCAATGTTGCCATTTTTTCTCTGTATGTTTTTGTTTAGTGAGGCATAGTCCCATCTTGACTGCATACATGCAATTAATATATTTATGATATTGCAGAACTCTGAACTAAATGTTCTGCAGATTTTCAGTTGGAACATTCATCATTTATTTCGACACTTGCTTTAAATGTTTTGGCTTTTTTGATGATTCCTATATTGCTTTGTGTAAATCGATAGTTTACCAAAATGTCTTTATTAAATAAACTATGTATTACTGTTTTAGAACTAGACTAACACTCATTCGCATTTTAACTTTACGAAAAGTCTCTAAAAATGCCTCAATGTCATAATTGAGCCCCCTGAGCTCGAGGTATGACAGGTTTGAGTACTAGTACTTTCATATTTATTAATAGTCTTGCCCTTAGCCATGTTTTTACCCAGAAAGGCATTGATCCAGGTTTCCATCATGCTAAATGCCTCTTTTCTACTCTTTCTGCAGATCGACCGTGTCATATTCTGCGTCTTTCTGGAGACAGATTATGAGATTTACAAGAGGAAGATGTCAGATTTCTTCTCCCCAGGTACTGTATCTTCTTATTAGAATTTTTACATCATTTTATTTGTTGGTTGTAACACTCACTCAGCTCGAAGCTTGTTACCCGGGTATCTGGCAGGATTCACAGTGCCAGGCCGTCTGACTGGCGTGACGTTTGTAGTAGAAGCACACAAATACAGCACAGCAGGATGGGATTGGATTCCACATAACCAAAATCTGTTTATGCTAATGTACCTCCCAAGCTTCAACACCACCTTTATTGTAGAACGCTACCAAGATAACCACAGTCAGACTCTCTTCTGAGTAAAGGACTAATTCATCTAAACTTGTACGATTTCACTTCTTCTGTGCAAAACAAATGCTATAATTCTGAAGACTGTGGCTTTTTTTATTATTATTATTAATTGCAGTGAATAGCAATATTAAATTCTTGCAATACCGGATTCTGTAGTTTCAGCATTTCTAAAACCCTTGTTTGTTTTTTTTTTTTTTTTTTTTTTTTTGCAACATGCTAATTCTACTCCAACAGAGGAGACCTTGAATTAAAACTTCAAACAAGCAGATCCAAAGACTAGACACACAGAAATGACTCATTTTTATTATCTTTCATCCCTACTTTCAACATAAGAGCAGGCAATTTAAACTTGAATGCAAAAGATTATTATAATTTAGTAATTAATTAGTTATGCAAAAACAGTCTATTGTGCTGCTGGATGTTGTAAACTGGTATTTGTTTTCCAATTATAATTTATTAACATAGTAATAAAAAAGCTAGTTTGTAGCGCACTTGTTTTACCGATTACTACATTTTAAGTGTCAAACATGAGACGCTGCTCTACGGCTGATGAATTGACCCTTCGCTAAGCCACTCCCGAAAACCACCAATGGACAATCGTGTCTTAGCAACCGTAACTGGGCCCGGGAGGTCCGGTAAGCTTTCGAGCGAGGGAAACATGCTGAAGCGTTGTGCGTATGGATTGTGCAAATCTGATTCCGGTATCCTAAAAGTTTGGATGGGGGAGTGGAATTGTTTTCCTTCCCGAAAATCTAAAAGCCAAGGGGAGAAATGATGGGCACGATCAAGCAGTGTGGGAGACCCATTCTCAACACCTATTGCTTGGAAAAATTGACGGTTCTTTGGTCATAATGCATATATTTGAACGTAAAATAAGACGATTAAAGACAATACGGAGGCTCACTGACATACTTTAAAATATATTTCAGCATTTTGTTAATCGACGGCCTACTACTCCTAAGTAACTTTAACCCAATCCGATGGCGCGACGAGCTCCCTTTTTTCCTTATCAGTGCAAAAGAGACTCAAATTACTCTTTTAATTTTGATCTTACATATAAGTGTTGTACATCATTAGATCCTGTTAAGTGTCTTAAGCTTTTGACATTCTTGAAATAATTCTAAAGCATAAATTGCTCTTTTCAGTTGGATCTTTTCCATAAATCTGGTTTAGAAAAGCGACATGAATGTGACATGACATTCGTCATCACTCGGCCCCGGTTACATTGGTTAACAGCTTACTGGAGGAAATTCATCACTTAAAATCCCAACTGTTTTTGAGTCTTGAAACATATTGCACATGTTTCATGATGCTTTTATGCTACATTTGCTTCATTCATTATAATTGAATGGAAAAGGGAGACCAGTAAAGTCCTCAGAATCTCTACTTTTGTTTTCCACTGAAAAAAAGCAAGCCTTACAATTTTGGAGTGACATAAGGGCATAATGTCTTGCTTAACGGAAAAGTTCACTTTTGAAAAAAACGTTTGCGGTAACACTTTACAATAAGGTTCATTAGTTAACATTAGTAAATGCATTAACTAACATGAACTAATAAAGAGCAATGCATTAGTTACAGTGTTTATTAATCTTTGTTAATGTTAGTTAATACAAATACAGCTGTTCATTGTGCGTTTATGTTAGTTCACAGTCCATTAACTAATGTTAACTAATACAACCTTTGATTTTAATAACGTATTAGTAAATGTTGGAATTAATATTAACTAAGATTAATAAATGCTGAATAAGTATTGTTCACATATTGTACATGTTAACTAATGTAGTTAACTAATGTTAACTAATGAACCTTATTGTAAATTGTTACCACTTTTGCTGATAATTTACTCACCCCCATGTCATCCAAGATATCCATGTCATTCTTTCTTCAGTCGAAAAGAAATTAAGGTTTTTGATGAAAACATTCCAGCATTTTTCTCCATATAATGGACTTCAATGGGAACCAAATTGTTTAAGGTCCAAAAGACACTTTCAGTACAAACTGCAAACTGTTAAATGGTCATTAAACGATTTCAGACGATGAATAAGGGTCTAATCAAGCGAAACGATCATTTAAAAAAATAAAAATAAAAAAATAAATAAACAAACAAAGTTTAAGTTTTATAAGCTCAAATGCTCGCCTTGCTCTGTACTGCGATGCACGTTCGTGACTCTCCTGTTTGAACTCGTTCATCAAAATGAACAAATCTTTTTCCGAGTCAATTCCCTCTGAAGTGCATTATATGGAGAAAAATGCTGGATTGTTTTCATCAAAAACCTTAATTTCTTTTCGACTGAAAAAAAGAAAGACATGGACATCTTGGATGACATGGGGGTGAGTAATTTATCAGCAAAAGTTTTTTGAAAAGCGAACTACTTTTACTCCTTTAAATTACTCCTTTACTCCTATTACTCCTTTAAATAATTTTCAAACAGTTTTTCCAGTCTCACCATTGGGTGAGTCAATTACTAAAACAAACAGGCTAATGTTAAACCCGCCAGGAAAAATCAGCCTACAAATGGCTTACTTATAACACAATAATCCAGGGTAAGAGAAAGCGTTTTAAAATTGAAAGAATAAACAGCAACACAGGCATCATGTTTAAAGAATACATAAAATATTATATGTATAAAAGACCCACAATATGTACACTGAGAGGAAAGGCGAGTAATAGGAAAAGCATCGGAACGTGTTTTTGCTGTCTGCATCTCACGGCTCATTGCATTCACTTCTCAGTTTGTAACCAGACGCCTTTGAGTGATTTTTGGTGTTTCCACAAACTCAATTTAATACTAAGCTTTTAGGCCGCTAGACCATCTTGCTTCCCCCTGCTGCCTGAGAGTCCCATGAAATACTCCAGCGTATGAGTTTAACAGGTGTGGAGTGCTTCGGCTGCTTGTATTTCACAGTACCGATAGCTTGTCTCTGAAGCACAAACGTTGTAGCCCCGAGGTCCATATGTAGAGCAGAGGCTTTGCTTCTGTCAACACCCTCAGCGATCCTGAGCCTCAACAGCGAACCACAGATGTCAGAGTCACGCAGGATGGCACCTCCTCGGTGACATTCCACCTCACACTTTTGCTTGCCTGTTTCTGGTTGGATCGTGTGGTTTCTGGTGCTGGCGTTGCTTTATGTAAAGATGAAGTGTCGTGTGATGGGACTTCAGAAGTCAGCTCCTCGGTTTTCACTTTCTTTTACTTACGCTTTGGCCTTCTGTCAATGTCAATATGACTGTTTCACTTTCACCCTATCCCTCACTTTGCCTCTCTTTCCATTTTTTTTTTCTTCCTTACGAGACACTAGCTGAAGTAGTTCCATGGGAACTTGTCTAGTTTCTCTCTCTTTAAAGGCCAAGTCTCTCCCAGGAAGCCTCTTTTCAGTGTCCCTGAGCGCTAAACAAACATATAATGTGAGTGCAGGCCGCACCGGAGCCCTTTTGGACCTTCCCTAGTGTCCTGCTGTCTTGCTCTGCCTGAAGCTCGCTGCACTTCCATGACAAGAAACCCTGGAGGTTTCCAAATGAGCCGCTGCTTGGAGGTTCATCATTTGTATGGACACGCACACACACACACAAACAAACAGAGGAATCCTGAATGCACCGGGAGAATAATATAATCCACCATTACCTCCCCTCGTACACACACGAGGAGTCGTGGACCGGGTGGAATAATAAGTGTCAAGACACACTTTTTCCCCACTTGCTGAATGTTTTGTTTCTGTCATGTCTCTCTCTCTCTCTCTCTCTCTCTCTCTCTCTCTCTCTCTCTCTCTCACACACACATACACACACACTTACACACTTCCCCTGTTCCAGGTCTTGCTGAAAGATAGAATTCACCAGAGAATTTGTAATTATACCAGCCAGGTCCCTGTTTCCCAGGCACGTCTCTTTGTATTAGTGTTTAGAAATGAGATGATGGAGGCACTAGTCTTTTAATTTACAACCAATCAGGATGAGCTTGCTCTTTTGTTCTATCGCTTGCTATTTATTTGTGATTTGGACCTCACTGAAGTCTTAATCCAGTGCTAGTATAAACTGCTTTTGGTCCTAAATGATTTATAATAAGTTGTAAAAGACAACTTATATGAGGGGTTTTTCCCAACTTAAGGGGTTTTACCCACCTGTTTGATGGCTTTTCATTGCACAAAGCTATGATGCAAGTCATGTGAAAGACGTGACTTGCATCATGGCTTTGTGTAGTGAATAGACATCAAACAGTCGTTTTTTTTTTAGGTTACTGGGTAGCAAGAAAGCTGGAAGTGTGCTGGAAATAGGGGATGAGTCTTCTGATGCATGTGAAGTTTTTATTGGGTTGCTTTGACAGGTCAGTGGCGAATGTGACATTGATGCGAGTCTTTATAATGTTAATCAATATTTCTTACCCCAAAAATGACAATTTGCGTCCACATGGCCTAAATATTAAATTAGTATTTAAACATGGGTAGTCAATGGTTCTTATTACTAAATAAAAAAAATAACAAAATGAGAATTATTACTTATGTAATATTTCACTGTCAAATACCCTAGAGGGTAACACTTTATTTGAAGGGGTGTGGATAAGACTGACATGACACTGTCATAAACATGACATAACACCTGTCATGAACATGAAGGAGTCTTTATGAATGTTTATGACTGTTGTCATTAAGTGTCATTTGGTAAATTATGACACTTTTAATGCAAAGTTGACATTGCTTAAAATGTCTTTGTTATGACAACTTGACATTAACAAAGACAAAAAAATGTCTTATGACAACTTGACATTAACCAAGTAATCATAACCTGTCACAGATATGTCATAACAGGTCTAATTATCAAACCTAAATAAGTTATTCAGTTTTGTGTTAACATTACATTACCTTTTCATCTGTTATGGTTGGTTTTAACTTTGGTTGTCATGACACCATTATAACTGTGACATGAATATTTTACTTGTCCTCAACTAAAGTTGAACACATTGTACTAGTTATAAAGATGTCATTAAGGGTTATTACACTGTCAAATGCTTTAACAACAGTGTCATTAATATTTCCCCTTACCTCAAGTAAAGTGGAACACGTTGGACTAGTTATGATTTCTTGGTTAATGTCAAGTTATTATAACAAAGACATTGTTGTCTTGGTTAATGTCAAGTTGTCATAACAAAGACATTATAAACAATGTCAACTTTGCATTAAAAGTGTCATAATTTACCGAATGACACTTAATGACAACAGTCATAAACATTCATAAAGACTCCTTCATGTTCATGACAGGTGTTTTGTCGTGTTTATGACTGTGTCATGTCAGTCTTACGCACTCCTCTTCAAATAAAGTATTACCAAATATGGTTAGGCCTTGTCCACAATTATGTCTTTTCTGAGACACACTGAGACTATGTTTTTGTTTAAAACGCTCTCCAAAGTGAATACATTTGAAAAAAGCTGCACACACGAGCTGAAAACTGAAACATGCGGTGCATATATTTAATTAAATCGTAGTCTTTGTGTATTGCTTATCTTAATTTGGATTAATTGCCCTAGGTAGTTTTATTTTATGCGTGACATCACAAAAAAGAAAACATCCGAAAGATTGGTTTCCTACTTGAAAGCTTTTCCTTGTGAATCAGTGCTTTAAAACATTTTTTTTTTTACTATCTACATACTGTTTTAAATGTCACATATTGTTTTCCATTAAATAAATCTCAATAGTAATGCTACAATGTAAAGAGTAATTCACAAAGTCTGGGCTTTTAAGGAGTTTGAGATGTCATGTTAATAGCTTCAGAGTCACACAAATTGGTTTTATTATTTAAATTTGGGTCGAGGAGGCAGACACGCGCTGATTAATAAACAGAGAGAGTGGTCTTAGAGGGTCAGAGGTCTTTATGGTCATGAGACTGGAATTTATTTCAACATAGTTTTTTGTTTGTTTGTCTGTTTTGACACCAGACTCTCTAATCCACCAGATAAATTGTAGTTGAATGTAATCAAAGTAGTTCTTTCTCTTAATCTGTATTTTATACATCATTTAAATTGCTTGTTCCGAGACAGTTTCTGTGTTTAATATGAGAATCGTTATGAGTGGCATATGGAGTTATTATCTGTATTAAAGTAAACTCGTAAACAAGCAGCATCATTTGTGTTTTCTTAGCTACATCATTAGCATGTTTCTCTGACGGCATATTAGATATTGATTGACGCAGGAGGAGTGGGTATGGAGAGAGAACATGCCAGAAGAGCGAAATTATCATGAGGATGGTATTGGGGTGAATCGTTGAGGAGTGAGGATTGAAGTGCTTTTTAGATGGAGAGAGAGAGACAATAGGACTGAATTAGCTCTGCTGGTGTCCTGATAGCGGCAGTTGTAAAATGTGCGAAAATAACAAGGGCCTGACAGCTCGATCCCAACACCTCATCATCATCATCATCATCATCACCATGGGAACCAGTGTGCCAAGAGCTGCGGAAGAGACGTGCTCGTTTTAACTGAGCTTTAAAGCTTGCATCTCGCACTGTGGCTACTCTCTGGCACGCCGCATACATTTACTCCCTCTCTCTTTCTCACCCACTCACTTACTCATGTATTCACACAAGCCCCTCGTCTGCTTTTGCATCTATACAACTGGGAAGAAAAATCGTCTTTGTTCTGTTTGCTTAACAAAAGAGAAGTTATTTTGTACTGTCAGTTTGCGAAACCGTTTTGCCGAGTATTCTTCTTAATACTTTTGTTTGTGTGTACCTGTTAGGATTCGTGTGTTCTTTTAATCTCTTTCTTAGCCTTACAAGTGTGTGACAACTGGCAAATAGAAAGGAATAGTGTCGGGACATGCAAACAGGGCATTTGCATATGGAAAATTGTCTCATCAGTGCATGCCTTCCAACTAGCTGTCATTTTCACCCCCCCAAAAAAGCAGCTGCAGAAATGAGAACATTTTTCAGATGATAGCAAATAACAGAAACTGTAATGGGCAATACATTTTTTTTAAAATACGTTTTGTGTGTTTTTGTAGTCCAATGTTGTTTTGACTACATTGTTTGGACAAAAACTGCTGAAAATGTTCTTTCATATATATATATACTATATATATATATATATATATATATATATATATATATATATATATATATATTGTGTTAAGGAAAAGAAATAGTCATACTACACCAAAAGCCTGGATATTGTTTATTGGTTTGTGCTTATCAAGAGATCTTAAAGGTATAATATGTAAGATTTTTGGATTCACGATATACTGTCCTTGTCCGGAAAGGAAATAAAGACATCATCAAAGTAGTCCATGTGACACCAGTGGGTTAGTTATAATGTTTTGAAGCATTGGAAATACATTTTGGTCCAAAAATAACAAAAACTACGACTTTTATTCAGCATTGTCTTTCGGTTCTGTTGTCAATCCGCGTTCAGTGACGCTGGTGACGTAAGACACTGCTGACTTGTATCTGGTGCGTCCGTGTATTCGGGTTCAAATAAATATGGCTGGGCAAAAAAATGCAAGTCTTCCTCTGTGTGGAAATCCTTAGACATGTTTGCGAAGATAGTTTTGTTTACAGTGCGTCCCACGAAGCTCTGGCGCACTGATAACACGTCACCAGCGTTTTACGTCACCAGCGTCACTGAAAACGTCTTGAACGCGCTTGTATAAAATCTTTCCAACAACATTGCCTGTCATGTCCGCGTTAGCCTCGATTTCCTGTTTGTATTCCATAGAAACATGCAACACCAAAGACGTTTATATATAATATATGATGTGTTTTATTAGACAGGTGACAACTGTTTGGATACCTTTATCGACAGTAAATGAATCATTGTTATATAGCTCAACATGGTTAGTCTTATTGTTTTAATCTCTTTTTTTCTTGATTTACCACGAGTAACTATTTTGTCAAGTGGCTAACATGGCATATTTATAAAGTTCAGTATTTGTAATAACAGTAATTAAAAATAAAATCCACCATACAATATGTTTTAAAATGAAGTGCATACCATTTAGCAACACAAGTCATCCCGCTTTTATTAATATTATATTCTAATATCGATTTAGATTACTGCAATTTGCTGCAAGTAAAGTAACGTAAATATAACTTTCAACACTCTCAAATGTATTTTTAGTGTGATTGTTTCGACCAAGTAAAACAGCGCTGCGTTAACCCACAGTTTTAATTTGTCAAATGAAAGTGACCTGTACAGGTAGTGTGGGTATTTCCAGCCCGCTCTCATCCTTTAGCGTCATATGTGACGCTATATGACAAAACGGCGAAATACTACGCACATGGCACCCTTTATCATTAATATAACACACGAAACCAAGGCGTCATAAATCCTTTAGCGTTAATATGAGACTACTTTACCCTACCCCACTAAACCTACCCATCACAGCGCGTGTTATATTAACGATAACGGGTGCCATGTGCGTAGTATTTCGCCGTTTTGTCATATACCGTCACATATGACGCTAAAGGATGAGAATGTGTTGGTATTTCTCTAGAATAACAAAGTTCCAGTTCAGATAAGAAGGAACTCATGGGACTCAAGACCGGTTTGTTGTGTTGCACAGGTGTCTCTCACTAGCATTCACTCCACCGGCCTCGTTCCGCTCCCACAGTCTTGTCAAATTGCTTTTCATCGGCTGTGGAGGTGAAGATGACAACTCCCATGATTCCACTTTCATTCATGGCATCATCAAGATACGCATTTGTCATTGTTTTGAATAAGTAGCCTCTAGCTGCGAAATGTACAGACTGTGCCTTTAATATGCTTAGGCAAGAATCACTGCTAATAATACTTGTGAACCCCCTTTATTTCTTTACCATACTTGTGTCTATTGTTTGTATTTAAAGTAATGATCGGACAAAGAGATGAATGTGAGTGTATTTTTCAGAATGAGACTTGCACTATATCTGTACTACATTCCTACATTTATTTTCCTTTCTGTTACTATGTTCAGTTTTTGTGTGGGGGTTATCACTCATCTGTCATCCAATCACACTGCTTCTGTCTGATGACATCAGGCTCTGTGTCTTTGTCTTTATCTTTACAATCGTAGACATATCAACTTGAATGAAATTTCATCATTCTTGACATAACTGAACTCTCATTCCTCTTTCCTATAGTCTGACCTCCTCTGATTCTCACACTTGATTTTATCTTCAAGATTTTCTCCATCTTGTCCCATCAATTGTAAAATATGATGCAATACTTCAGTTAGTTTTGGTCTTAATGTTTAGCACAAGTTTTGTTGGGGAAGTTACATTTAAAAGTATAACTTCCCAAGCTACTCTTAAGCTTCACTACATTTTTATGAAGCAATTAAGCTATTTAAGGGGTCAAAAATGAAATGCTTATGTCCTTTACTCATCTATGCATCTTTGTGGCGGGTTCTTCATACACACTCGCATCCCCAATGCGAGCTGCACTCCTCTAACACTCCTCCCACCGCAGACACACTCCTCCAAAACAGACTTTTGCTCAGAAGAGAAATGTCTTTGAAGTCCTCAGTTTTCTGAGACAGCGCAGTCGCCTTGTCAACTCCGCTTAGCTGCGATCCCATCCTTAGCATCCCACTGTTTTCCTCCCTCAAGAGCCTCCCCGCCCAAAAGAGCAGTCTGAGGTCCGTTATGTTGGATTTGGTGGGTTCAGGCCTGTCAGATGATTCATAAGCAATATCACACTGAAAGCCGTGCAATATCGCTCTACATAAGCAAGGATCGGCCGTAGGCAATCACATCTGTGCTGATATAGAGCCATAATGCATGATTACGAGTGCGATATTGTGTTTTTTACAACAATTTGACGACACAAATGAGTAAATAAATAAGAAACAACAATAGAGTGTCTTTAAAAACCCTCTTTGACGCATGCGCGAGAACTGAACTGAAGTAGAGTTGAAGGAAATCGCAATCCTCACGCATGTGTCGTGAAAATCTCTCGAACTCTCGTCTCAGGCCTACAAGGAAGAAATGGAGTAGTCGCATAAAGTCGTTAGTTTTGTTATTTTTTGATAAACTTATATTTGAGCCACTGTTGTCTCATGGAATATTTAAACATTTTGTTCATTGACTTTCTGGGCCGGCAAGTTTCGATCCCTTAGGCAGCCTATGTAGTGATCCACCTCTCAAATTTAATCAAAAATATCTTCATTTGTGTTCCGAAAACGAACGAAGGTCTTACGGGGTTGGTACAGCGTGGGGGTGAGTAATTAATGAATTAATTTTCATTTTTAGGTGAAATAACCCTTTAAGTGTCCACTGAGGGAATATCTTTGTCTTTTTAACAGCTAAAGGGGTAGTTCACCCAAAAATGAAAATTATCCCATGATTTACCCTGAAGCCATCCTTGGTGTATATGACATTCTTCTATTAGACAAATACAATCAGAGTTATATTTAAAAAGTCCTGGCTCTTCCAAGCTTTATAAAGGGAGTCAATGGGTATACTTTTTTGGAAGTGCTTGAAAATGGCCCTGGCGGGTTAGTAAAGGTCTTCTGAAGTGAAGTGATGCGTTCATGGAAGAAAAATATCCATATTTAAAACTTTATCGACTAAAATGTCTAGCTTCAGGCAGACGGCCGTACGCAAATCTATTTCCGCTAAAAGAGTAACCCTTGAACTTGACGCACAACGTAATGATGAATGTGGTTGCCTAGCCCTGTTTGTTGGAACCGCTAGAGGGCGTCAAAGCTTATGCCACTCCTACATCCTACGTCATAGAAATACATCGTCTCGACTTGTATACGGCCGTCTGCCTGAAGCTAGTTATTTTAGTCAATAAAGTTTCAATGATGATCACTATGATGGCTTCATGGTAAATCATGGGCTTATTTTCATTTTTGGGTGAATTGTCCCTTTAAGGGGATTTCCCATGACAGCGGTAGTCAATGCATTTGACGTTTTGGGGCGTCTTTTGACCATACGTCAATATTAGCCTTTTTAGGGCCCCCTTAAACGTCGCTAGATGGCAATCCCGGGCCGTCATACAACTGACGCTTTACCTTTAACGTCAGTTAGGTGACGGGTTAGGTTTAGGGTTAGGTTTAGGTATGGGGTAGAGTTAGGATCCCATAACCTCATCTACCGACGTTTAAGGGGGCCCTAAAAAGGCCCTAAAAGGCCCTAAAAGAATATTGACGTATGGTCAAAAGACGTCCCAAAACGTCAGTTATATGACGTCTTGGGGTGAGACCGGGTTGTTTGCTCACATAATCACTGGAAAAGGCTCTCAGCCAATCAGAATTAAGAACCAGAACAAACTGTTGTATAATATAAAATATCCGACGCTTATGTAAGCGAGTATAGCGCAAATCACTGACGGCTGTCCTGTTACTCTGTCATCTTTGAGTCAGTGAAGGGACCATGAAGAATGCATTTGTCATAGAATGAGGATGAATCAGCTGTGTGAAAGAGCTTTGAGACGGTGTGACATCTCTGTGTTTTATTATATGACAAGACGGGATATGATTGTGTTTCAATGAAGTGGGTCAATGGAGCAGATATAGAATATTATAAAATAAAATAAAAAACTGCAAAATAAGTGATAAATAGATGGATAGATAAAGAGAGAGAGACAGAATTTTTTTTGTCGAAATGTAACTTTAAAAAAAAAAAATTGTCAGATCTCATTACATTCAGTCAGGAAATGAAGCTCTGTCTCTCTCTCTCTTTCTCTCTCACATCTCATTCTCTCACTCGCTCTTGGTTCACCAGCCACATCCATATTTACATGGTGTTTCTATGGCCTGTTCTCAAACGACTGCTCCCCCCCCTGCTATCTTTAATGGAGGCTTTCCTCTCCCAGTGTTACTGTCAGAACGCCTATCATTTGTAAAGCCGGGTGTTTGCGGCGAGACGATGGTCGTCCGCCGTAAGTCGACGGGGCCTCCCGGACCCCCGGAAGAGTTGAAAATGAAGGCTGCGCACGCAACGTCCTCACTCTCCAGGGAACAAACGTTGAGTGTGTTACGGTGCATTAATATCATCAAACACACCATGGGATTTTTTTGAAGTGCCACCATGTGAGGGGCTTTACACAGCTAGGAATACAGCCATTACACCAGTGGTGAAGAGCTAGCAGTGATTTAGCTGTGTGTTATTTTCAAGAGATGGAACCATTAAGTACACAGCTTCTCTCACACGGCAATATAATGTCGATGTAGTGGCTGAATGTTTCCAGTTTCTGTGGAAATTTGATTGTAACGTCTTTAACATGTTTCTCTTCATGAATATGACAAGAATTTTAAATTACCTTAGGGTTGTTTTTTTTAGAAAAGGTTTCATTTTGTGCTGGATATGAAGCATTACATCCTCTCTATTATTATTATTATTTTCAGCCTGGAATTTTAATCCAATTGAAAAAAAAAAATGTTTCTGGTTTTTGTCGCACCCCAGTGCTCTAATTGATTGATTAAAGTAATTGATTGGTTTGGGAGGTGCTGCAACTGATTAAAATGCTTTCAGACATGAGCAGATTGAAAGGCAGCATGTACCAGCACACTCTCTGGCCCCCAGGGGCCCATGTCTGGCTCTCCTTGAGGAGCAGAGACAGTGGATGTACGTTTGTGTGTGTGTGCGGTCCATCTGGTCAGTGGAATTCAAGTCTCTGGTTAGCTGGCTTACATGTGTCTTGTTTATTTCCTAATCATTTAGACATCTATTGTTGTAGCTCACATAATCACTGCAACATTTGTTTCATATGTCTGTCTGTCTGTCTGACTTTCATGAAAACGTTCTGCTTTTATACCTCCATTGTTGAAGATATTTGTCTGACGATATCTTGCTTTTATGTAAAAAATCATAGAAAAGCATAGCAGTGCATTACATTTACAGCACTTTCATACTGAAACTGAATAATCATCTGGCAGCATTTATGCACAGAGGGCAGTTATTCTTTGTTGAAGGTTGTCCAAAGGGTTTTGCTCCCTGTCCAGAATGACTCAGCATGTTATGATGTCACTGTTTTTCCCTTCTCTTCCACATATACAGTAAATGCATGTTCTGTTTTTATTCTGTGTTAACAAAGGGAGAAACATGGCCCCACCACACTGAGGGAGGTTTGACGGTCTTTTTTCTTGTGAACAAATGACAGGAGTGTTTTATCAAAGCAGGAGCTTTTGCTAGAGGCTGGATGTGTGAGTGTGTGAATGTGTTTTCCTGTGTGTGACCAAGTGCCTGTCTGAAGATGACATGCTGATGAGGCTTGGAAATTAAATTAAAAAAGCTGTTTTTGATGTCACAGTGATTTGCCATTCACAAACCATTCTGCACTGTAAAAAATAATCCTGGAAAAAAACGGTAAACTACTGGCAGCTGTGGTTGCAAAGCATCATACTGTAAAAATACGGTGTGTTACTGTTTTTGAAATTAACAGCTAAATACTGTATTGTCAAAATTTTGATTTAACAGCTATATGCTCTAACACAAAAACAGTAACACACCGTATAGTTACGGTATGATGCTGGCAACCACAGCTGCCAGTAGTTTACTGTTTTTTTACTGGATTTTTTTTTTACAGTGTACTTATTTAAAGGACAAGTTCAGTATTTTACAATTAAAGCCCTGTTTTAAGATTGTTTCTGATGAAATAGAACGTTTAAGATTGAAATTTGGATATTTCCGGTTTCTGTTGTTGATTTTATGGTGACTTTATATAAAAAAAGCTAGGTTTAGCTAGGGTTTCTTTTAAACATTTAGTTTTCTAGAAGGTGTCTGCATGAGAATAGATCGAATTATGAGTTACCAGTGTATGAATCGGAACCTGTTTGGTTTGTGGTAATGGCTAACAGTCGTCAGGGATGGCTAACAAGCTGTACCCAGGCATGGAACAGCCTTGGCTGCA
This sequence comes from Cyprinella venusta, assembly GCA_038021265.1. Lineage (NCBI taxonomy): Eukaryota > Metazoa > Chordata > Actinopteri > Cypriniformes > Leuciscidae > Cyprinella > Cyprinella venusta. The sequence continues at coordinate 19,625,306 of CM075869.1, read as the reverse complement.
GGCACCAGGCTTCAGGTCCAGTAGATTTGGCATCATGTGAGAAGAGAAAGGGGACTCATGCTGAAAAAGAGAGTCAAAATTTAGGGGACATACTGGTATTGACTTTTTTGGCAAGAACTCTAATGTGGGAGTGTAAAAAAAAGAATAGGAAGAAGAAGAAAAAAGAAGAAAATGAAAAACAGAGTTAAAGAGAACAGTGGACCGGTTACAGTTGAGAATGAGAGAGGAGAGAATAAAAGAGAGCTGAGCACTGGAGGAATGCTGATCCCTGCATATTTAGCTGACAGATGGCTGAAATACAGGTATTTGTACCTACATTCAGGTCAAATCACTCAGATCCGTGTAGATCAGTGGTTCTCGATGAATTGGTCAGGAGTCAAAAGTGAGTCTCTGTTTTTTTTTTTTTTTTTCGCATTGTCGTTGAAAGAGCTATGGACCACAAAAGTATGCAGATGTTTAATAGATAATAATTTAATAACAAATCCCACATCTGCTGTTCTTTCTGCATTAACAAAATTATCAAAATGACCATGTTAATATTTTTTTTTTCTTTATTATTCTAGTGTTATGGTAGTATGTAAGGAGAACCCCGGCACAAAATGAACCTTTGGTCTAATAAAACTCTGGTACCTAGTTAACCGTTCTCTGAGATTTGTTTTCTTGATAATCCAATGTAAAGAATTGTATCTCTAAAAACTGTTTAGAGTATAATGCTAGTACTGGGGGCATAAAATAAGTAAAAAGAAATCACTAGTTTATACCACTAACAAGGCTCAAAATAGCCCCACACTAACACAGTAACATAATGAGGGTCCCTACATGCAAAACAAAGTATTGAGAACTTTGTAAGTGTACAGACCATTTAATAAGAAGATACTTTATAAAGACAGTTCACTTCGTGTATACAGACAGGAGCCATCTTAGAAAACAGTCTCGATAAGTCGATCCCCGAACGCCGTTCATATAGTTCAGAAGTTTGCTGAACTTCATACAGTTCAGCTCACTCAGCACGACGTTCGTGGTTTGACTTGTCGTGACTGTTTTCCAAGATGGCTCCTGAACTGTGTGAACTGTCTTTATAAAGTATCTTCTAATTAAACGGTCTGTACACTTACAAAGTTCTCAATGCTTCGTTTTGCATGTAGGGCCCTCATTATGTTACTGTGTTAGTGTGGGGCTATTTTGAGCCTTGTTAGTGGTTTTAATTAGCGATTTCTTTATTCTTATTATATGCCACCATATACTAGCCTTATATGCTAAACAGTTTAAGAGATTTTGCTTTACATTCTATTATCATGAAAACAAATCTCAGAGAATGGTCGAAATGGTACCAATGTTTTATTAGGTCAAAGGTTCGTTTTGCACTGGAGTTCTCCTTTAAAGGAGCATTTCACCCATTTCAACAGTAATCTTTATTGAAAGTGGATCATATATGTAGTCGAAATGTAAAAGAATTTTTGAATTTGATGCCCTCTTTTGACCGAGAAAAGACAGAAAATAACTGAAGGGCGCATTTGTATATAAGACAACAACTCCCACAATGCACAGCTCTGCAAGCCACACCCACAAATCCAGAACTTCGAGCACATCAGAGAAATCATTCTTTCGTCAACAGTTTGTAGTCTCTACACTTTTCAATGAAATGTGACTTCCTGCTTATTATGACACAAAATGATGATTTTTACATCATAATTAGCAGGAAGTAAAACACTTAAATCCTTATTTCTCCCATCTCAGGGGAAAATAAGGGAATAAACCTTGACCATTCAAAATATGACTGGGTTTCTAAAGATAAAAAGCTTAATGCAAATGGGTGAAGTGTCCCTTTAATGAGGTTTTTGTTTTCTAGTTTTGTAGAATAGAACTTTTTTACTACTGTGATGGGTCATGTCCTGTGTAAAACCAGTTGGGAACCACTGCTATAGACCTTGATCCTTCAACCTCAGCTGAAACAATCTCGGCTCTCCACCAAATGCTGAATTTAATTGCTGCTTGGATCATATCAAACAGCATGATTGTCTTTCCACAGATGAGCGTTTGATAGCAGCCTGAACTCAAATAATACATCAATCCAGATCAAACAGACTGCGAGCTCTCGCCTTGTCTCTGCTCAGCTTTCATTACAACTAACTGCCTGGGGGACTCAACAAACCACATATTTTCTATCCTTAGAGAAACCTTGGATTTAATGTAAAAATCAATGCTTGTTCTGCCTGTTTCCTTTTCAGCTCTGTTCTGAGGTCTCGCAAAGAGGGCATCTCTGTAAATAAACGTATTGTATTCGTGCTTTGCTAAATTCTCGTTACGCCGCTAATAGGGATGAGCCCACGGAAATGTAGGCTCTCCGGGCTGCTTTTTTTGATCATGTCAGGCTTGCCGTCGCAGCTTTTGACCTCCATTTTCTCTTCCTGTCTCTCGCAGATAATGACGACCATAAGAAAGAAGACGACACCAGAGTGGAGCAGGGTGAGTGACAGTGTTGCCTAATGCTGCTTTCACGTGTGCAAACAAGATGGGAAATTATCACATCCAATATCCTGGAGCCCAACAAAGTTTAATCCACGGCATCTGAAAAGCTCGCTCCGTGATTAATCGAGCCTTTTGTTGTGGGTGGCAGCTCTACAATTGCCTATAAACAAAAAAACACGAGTCTGCATTTTCTGAAATAGTTTAGCTGGCTTTCTCATGCACACCTTTGGTCTTTTGGCGAGTTAATTGAGATGAAGGTTGTCAGGCGTTGTGCTTTTGCAGGACTGAATTGTTTCGCACCATAGTCAGATAAATTGAAAGCTAATCGGACTCGCTCGCCACCTTGTTGGCAATGACACAATCAAACATCATCAAATGGGATTCCAATTGGCTTTGCAGGTCTTCTTTTAACGGTGGTCTATTCAGATGCAAATCACCTTACCTTCTTTGTTGACATTCAGAAAGGCGTAAAATATTACAAGGTTTTCATCTGCACGCCTCCTTGACTGTACGTTAACAGTGGCAAAAAGAGAGAGGAAATAAAGGTGTTTCTTTGTGACTAATGCGTGTTTGCTACAGGAGCTGAATAGAAGGCTGCAGGTATAGCATTACAAATGATTCAGTGCTAAGCTAATTCCCAGCGCTAGACCCTTAAATCCAGCTTACATACCCACAATGTTCCCAAACCTGCTTAAGCGTCTGTCAAAAAGACAACTGAGCATCGTACAGTGGTAATCTAATCTGGGTTTAGCCTGGACTATAAAACCAGTACAAATCGGATGAGACCAGTCCTTGAGATTGCTATACTAGAGTTTTAGTCAGATTACAGTAGCAGCTAGAACTGCTACTTAAATTGAGGGACACAAATTACTACAATTGAAACTGAAATAAAAAAATTACTTACACTAAACGTACTAGAAATTACTTATGGAAGCTTGTTTCCGCCACTGAATATAAAAATAAAATAAATAATTGTGACTTTTTATCTCACAATTCTGACTTCTTTTCTCACAATTGCGAGTTTATATCTCGCAATTCTGACTTTATAACACATAATTGCGAGTTTATATGTCGAAATTCTGACATCTTTTCTCAGAATTGTGAGATATAGACTCACAATTGTTACTTATCAGGACAATTCTAAAGGGAAAAAAAGGTTAACTTTTTTCCCCTCAGAATAGTTTAAATCTCACAATTCTGTCTTTATATCTCACAATTCTGACTTTATATCATGCATTTCTGACTTTATAACACGCAATTGCGACTTTATATCTCGCAATTCTGACTTTACAACTCGCAATTTTGACTTTATATCTCACAATTCTGACTTTATATCACTCAATTCTGACTTCATATCTCGCAATTGCGACTTTACTGCATATCAGGCAATTCTGACTTTGTATCTCGCAATTCTGACTTTATAACACGCAATTGCGACTTTATATCACGCAATTATGACTTTATGTCACAATTTTGACTTTCCATCTCGCAATTTTGAGAAATAATGTCAGAATTGCGAGATGTAAACTCGCAATTGTGAGAAAAAAGTAAGAATTGTAAGATAAAAAGTCGCAATTACCTTTTATATTTTCCATTCTATGGCGGAAACAAGCTTCCATAATTACTTGATACTAGAACGAAAAATGAAAATATAATAATAAAAACTCTATCAAAATTGTAATAAATACTATGCTAATAATATATAATAATGTTAAAACAACTAACAAAGTACAGTAGGTTTATTGTTGAGCTGGAAGGCTGAACCCATGCAGGTCAAACATCTCCAACAGTCACTTAAACTTCATGGAATTATAAGATGGAAGTTTCCTGGCAAGGTAACAAGGCCAGCATTGAACGTTTCCACAAAAGTTAGGTGATTGAAAATACAGAGGGTGAAAGGAGTGCTAAATGAAGCATCTTAGAGGAGGAGAACATGTTCATGCCTCAACGACATGAAGAAAAAAAAAGGGCCTGCATGCTGTGATTTTTACTACGAATGTGAGAAGCTGTTCACTTGACTGTATCTGAAAGTCAAGACGGCCATCAAAACTCGATCCAATCCAGAACAAGCGTTTTTCAGCGTTGACTTTTTTACAGCCGTGTTATAAAACGGTATTCTGAAGCAATCCAACAAGCCTCTAATAGCCCTCGGAACTACTGTGATTCCTGGGGTTGTGTCGTGTCTTTGTGTGGTTGTGTTTACAACTGCACAAAACCAGGGAGACCAATCACCTCTTTTGTGGGCGCTGTTATACCTCATTGTAAACACTGGACCGGGATGACCTGGCATGGCAACACTTATCAGGATTCTATCTTGTTCAAAACATGCCATGTATCACATTTGCACACACACACACACAGTAGCTCCAAACACACTGCTTTTCCTGCTCCAGCAGTTTCGGCTAGCTTAGCCTCAGTTTCGCTCAGTGACTGGCAGCCAAGCCCTGGCCTTTAGCAGCGCTTCACTTAGCCGGGGCTCTGATTCTCTCTCTTTTTCTCGGGAACCAATTCAAAGGCTCAAATGGTTGCCATTCTCACAAGGAATTGAGCTTTTTTTCCTCCCCTTTATCCCCCTGTATCAGCTCTCTCCCACTCTCTATCAATCAATCCGTTTCTCTCCCTCTCTCTGTTTCACCTTCTTTTTCTTGCTGCCTTTTACCAAAATCCATCACACTATATTTTCACAGGCCCCATTTTTTATCAGCTGGGTTTTGCAAAGGCACACAAAAGCCCCTGTTGATGCAGAATCACCTGGTTCATGTATGCACTCCATCAGGGCCTCGACACAATAGCAGGATATTCCTCCGCTCATTTCACCCTTATCAGCGCTGCTCAGGATAGGCAATCTGTGCCTCGTAACCTTAGATGCTTTTTTTGTTGTTGTTGTTGTGGTGAGCTGGCACGTTGCCCCTTTTCAGTTCTGAGATTAATAGAAGTTTGTTGGGAATTTTTTTTTTCAGTTTATAAAAAGGTAAAAGGGAACTAAACTATATTTCTTAATATTTGTTGTGTAATTTGTTAATAGGTGGTGCTTGCTAATTATTATTGCTACGACATATTGTAAAGGGAATTTATCTTATTATCTTATGTGTGGAAAAATTCAGTTTTTGGATAAAGTTCTCATGAGTGGCATGATGATTTTTGACAGGTAACACGCAGCCCATGGAAGGAGAGGAAGAAGATGATGATGATGCTGATAAAAAAGGTATGAGAAAATCTCTGTACTTGTGATCGTAATGGTGCGTTCACACCAGCGCAGTCTCACCCCAAGACGTCATAAAACTGACGTTTTGGGACGTTTTTTGACCATTAGTCAATATTCGCCTTTTTAGGGCCCCCTTAAACATCGGTAGATGAGGTTATGAGATCCTAACTCTACCCCATACCTAAACCTAACCCTAAACCTAACCCGTCACCTAACTGACGTTAAAGGTTAAGCGTCAGTTGTATGACGGCCCGGGAAAAAAGATATGAGAAAATCTCTGTTCTTGTGATCGTAATGGTGCGTTCACACCGGACACAAATAGTGCGTCAGGTGCAAATGTTTTCAATGTCAATGCAAAGACGCGTTACGCGCTTAAAAAATTCCTGTGGCGCAAATGAGGCAGAGAGCGCAGAGTGGTAGACGCGAATACGCCTAATTCGCGCGTCAAGTTCACGCGAATGGCGTTTGAACTATTAGTTTGAACTATTTGAACTAATAGTTCAAACCCGCGAACTATTAGTTAGTGCTATTTGTGCGAATGTTAGCACAAATAGCACTAACTAATGATTCAGTGCTATTTGTGCATTCACGCGTTTGACGCAAATTCGCGTCTGCCGCCCGAGTTGAAAAATCTGAACTTTGGCGTCAATTCACGCCAGCATTAACCAATCAGGAGCCTAGCTGCTTGCTCACGTGGTGAAGGATCTGGATGCTTCAATAAATTATTTTGTAATATGGTTAAATGCCTGTTGTGGTTCTAATGCACAACAAGGCAAATATTTTATCACTTTAAACTTTATTTCAATATCCGAGACATGTTCATTTTGTATTGTAAGTTCGTGTCTGAACGTGAGAGAGAAAAAAAACACAGGACAGGTTAATAACTGCAATAACTAACTTTTGGAGGCTGGCTCTATTTATCATCAAAACAAATGACAGATTAGATGGATGAGGGCGAGGGTGATCCTCACTCCGATGCGGGACAACAGGTCATCAAACTGGCCGCGGGACAGGCGGAAGTATCGGTGACAGTGGCCGTCATCCAGCGCAGCTCCTGGAGCAAGCAAATGGTGAAACTCGCCAAACGGTTCACATCCGAAGGGTCCGGTGGACACGAATATGGCGACGATGATCCCCATGCCGCTGTTCTGCTCTCCAAAGCAAATACAGAGCGGTGACTCTCTCGATGAATGCTCAATTAACATAAAAAAGATGGCCTCCAACGGGTTTCGATTCTGACGCGCGTAAATTTCGCTTCAAACTTTTGTTTTTAATTAATTTTAATTAACACAAAATGGTCAAGCGTCAAACTAGACGCACAGTAAGTTCAGCTGTCAAAGTACGTATCACCCATCATTCCCTTCTTCCAACCATTGGTGAGGGAAAATCGGACTAAAAGAAGGAGTCTCTTCAGGTTGTTCTGTCAGGGTGTGGAAACCTGTTTAAGGAGCCATTAGCTTTCGAATTCTGCCGTTTCAGCCTCTTTGGTTGTAGCACTGAAACAATTACTTGCTTTTCAATAAAACGGACCAAAGATAATTAAATTCGTATACTGAAGGGGAGTAGCAGGCTATTAACACCACAATTTCTCCAGTTGTCTTAGAGCCAGAGGGTTGGAGATGGTGTGTGTTTTTTTTTTTCTTTAATATTAAAGCAGGCAGCACTGATGTCTTTGGGGAAATTTCCCCAGGCTGATATCTCTCTTCAATATGCAGCACAAAGAGCGGAGTCATTTTTTCAGTAAACTGATACTTTTGTCCTTCTAAATAGCAAACATATTCCAGGGCTACCCTTACAAACATTTACCATAGTTTCTGCCAAAACACTGATACTACTACGACGACTATTACTACTATTATTCATTTATTTATTTTTAAATAATATATATATATATTTGTGTTTGTTTGTCATTTGTTTGAAGTAATTTTTTTAGTAAAGTGATGCTTTAGCAATCAACAACCTACCATATGTTGTCCTTATAAATAGCAAACATATTCAAGGACTAGCCTTACAAACATTTGCCATAGTTTCTGCCAAAATACTGATTCTACTTTTATTTATTTAATACATTATTTATTTGTTTGTTTGTTTTTAAACGTTTTTTTATGTATTTATCTGTGTTAAAAATATTAATTGTCACCGTCCCACAGGTGGGACGCTTGCCATTATATTTTTAAAACAATAATATCTTAGAAAAGACCTTAAGTAATATTGACAAACTATATATCATTTGAAAGCTTACAATCGTCCCATATTTTGGTGATTTTCAAAAATAAATTACAGAGGAGCCGTAATTTATCAATTTGCAACAAGAATATTTTCATACTCCTAAGGCGTGTTCAGACCTTTATTTTGAAATAGTGATGAACATGAATAATCATGAAAAAAGATAGAAACCTCAGTTAGTTCAAAAGATTGCATCCATTCAATTATTTTAGAAAAAAAGGTCTGAAAATGTTTTAAATATAAAGAAAAAAATAATAAATTCACCATTTGTGATGTGGCAGGAAGCTATAACGCACATGCGTGTTATTTTTATGTGCTTCTTAGAGGTTGAATTCATATCAAAATCTCCCAAACTTCCCACTACTTAGGATCTCTACTCCAGAAATTGTATGAAAATTGTGGAAATAATGGTTCAGACAGCGCAGTCTCATCCCAAGACGTCATATAACTGACGTTTTGGGACGTCTTTTGACCATACGTCAATATTCGTCTTTTTAGGGTACCCTTAAACGTCGGTAGATGAGGTTATGGGATCCTAACTCTACCCCAGACCTGAACCTACCCCTAAACCTAACCCGTCACTTAACTGATGTTAAAGGTAAAGTATCAGTTGTATGACGGCCCGGGATCGCCATCTAGCGACGTTTAAGGGGGCCCTAAAAAGGCGGATATTGACGTATGGTCAAAAGACGTCCCAAGACGTCAGTTATATGACTTTTTGGGATGAGACTCTGTTAGTTCAGATCACTCAAAACACACATGGAAATGGAGGTGCCCTTATATGGGCAGTAATGGAGTCTGGTTGCGCCCTAGTGAAAAAGTTTGTTACTGCGCCCAAACAAAATCTTACTGAAAGCTAATTTTTTGAGATATCAACCTAAAATTGGAAACACAAACCGCTTTGATTTTTCTGCAGTATTAGAATAGCCCAGGTTTTGAAAATATACATTTTATATAAAGTATGAATAATATTTTTTTTTACATTGTACATTTCCATAAACTCAAACTTATATAACTTTTTTTTTTGTTTTACTTTCTTAATTTATTTCTACATACACTTCTACAAAAATCTGCCAAATATCTTGCGTCAATCTTGCGTCTATATCCAATGCATTCTTGAATTACAACCATTTAAGTTTAAAAATGCACATATCCATGTCTATTCAAAAAAAGGGGGTGACAGTTAACAGGCTAAACGTATGATTCAAATATTTTATTTGTTTATTTATAAATGTATTTTTGTTGTTGCTGGAAGCTGTAAATCTTTTTGTCTAAACAAGGTTCACAAATTTTGTGTCACTACCTTCATAACATCATGCATATATGAACTCTGATCTTAATGGGAGGTAATCCATTCACAAACCCACTTGTTTAACCTTCACGGTATGGCGTCAACATTAAAGCTATCTGCAGAAGTTGAGCTCAAACAACAAACGGCTTTTGTTACAAGGGAGTGAAGAGCAGAACAAAGCGTGTTAAAGCAGCAGAGTCTATGATTTATCCACAGGTGTTAGCCACAGCCGTCCTCTAGTGCTGTCGCCAACATCAAATGCTCTCGCTCTAATGCGGTGTCACTCAGAGAACAAGGTACAGTGGCGCATTAAATATGTTTTTGAAATGATTTTTTGATTCATGGAAAATGAGCTTTCCCAGGACATTACCCTAGCGCCAGAGCCTGCAGCTCCAGCTCGCCTATCAGATTCCCGCCGGCCGCAACTTTGTTTTTCACGAACAGAGGAAGTTGATATACAGCCGTGGTGGGATATTGCTTTGTATTACACATTCAGTACTCTCCCTGAGGGGGATGCTCTCTAACTGAGGTTAGAGCAAGAGGGCCTTTTAGACAGCCCGTTAATGACAGAGAAACATTAGTGCTGTTCTCCCTAAAGCAGCACTTCATACATTCACATGCTCAGGGGACAACTGGCCCCGAAAGCACTGATCTGGAACTCTCTCTCTCCGTGTTCCTCGACGGGTTACCTGTGACGAGTGTAAAGGAAAACGCTACCTCATTCCAGATAAGCTCCCACTTGCCTTCCTTCACAGCGAAGGAATGTGCGAATCTCAGAGGTTCTTCTTTCTGGTTGAGAGACAGACAGACTGAACGGGGTTTTCCGAGGGCATTAGCTTGCGGCTGGTCGGACTTAGTCTCAGTTAGTGAAGACACGCAGAAGAATCCGTTCGATCCGACCTATCAGCGCCGGGTTGTGGCCTAAGAGAGCCGGCGAGCTGCTCGGGTGAAGAGACTAGACCTCTTGACAGAGTTCTTGGGGATAAAGTGATTTGTGATGTAATCCACGTGAAATCCATACTTGGGGGGGATCTGTGTGTGGAGAAAATGAGAAGGATTGTTCACAGAACTGGACAGAGCATTTTAGCGGCCCTGGATAGCTTTTCGGATGGCCTATGAAGCGAGTGTATGTTTAGCGTGTGTGTCGTGCTGCAGTTGAGAGATTAGGAGGTGACAGGTTAGATGGGCGAATCAGGACGCGGAGCATCAGGTCGAGCTGTTAACTGTGTACTCAGCAGATGGAGGAGGGATGTTTGGACAGGGAGAGAAAAAGAGAACAAGTCTGTGTGTGGAGGAAAGAAAGGGATAAAAGGCATCATCTCTAAACTTATGCTATCGCTTTTAGTCTTTTTCTCTTTTTTTAGCTTAACATCATTAATTAAGACTTTATTGGTGCTCTCTGTATAATTCCCTTATTAAAAAAGATTTACCCCTTAAGAGATTAATTTAATTTTTTTATTAATATGTTTAAAATAATGAACACTCATTTGAGATACAGAATGCAGCATATCAGTAGCCTTATAAAAATCTCATATTTTGTTTCTTTTTGTAAATGAGCTTTTTTGAGTTAGTTACTTGCAAAAGTTTAGATTATTATAATTATTGGTAAATTTAAATATATTGGACAAATCAATTGAACAAACACTGTAAATTAAGGTTAGATTACTAAAATCTTAGAAGAAAAATATTTTTTACAGTGTACAGGAGACTGCCATATTAATATTTATTTTATTTAATATATTTTGCTTTGTTTTTAACCTAATGTTTGTATGTTATTTTTTTTTAAACTTTATTGGAATTTTGTTTTAGAATAAAGAAAGCTGAACTAAAACTTAGTGCAATAGATATTTTGTCTTTTTATAAAATTCAGTGTTACTATTTTTATTTTATTTTTTGCATCACTTGTATTTATCATATAGTTTTCATTGCTTTTCACATTGTTTGCACTGCTATTATTATTTCAGTGCATTTTAATATATTTTACACCATTTCTTATCGCACTCACGTTGCAAATGTTTTTCATGCCATTGAGGCTCACAATATATATATATATATATACACACATATATATATTAGGGCTGTCAAACGATTAATCGCGATTAATCGCATCCAAAATAAAAGTTTGTGTTTACATAATATATGTTAGTGCACTTCGTAAAATTATTTTGTACATGTATAAATACACACACATGCATTTAAATTTAAGAAAAAAATATTATTTATATATAAAATATTTATATTTATATATAATATAAATTATATATAAATCTATATATAGTATATACATGAAAATATTTCTTAAATATATACAAGCATGTGTGTGTATTTATATATATATATATATATATATATATATATATATATATATATATATATATATAAAATAATTATACAGAGTGCACCCACATATATTATGTAAACACAAACTTTTATTTTGGATGCGATTAATCGTTTGACAGCCCTAATATATATATATATATATATATATATACACACCAAATGTGTTTGGCAGAAATAAAGATAGAATGTGTGTGAAGAATGTATGAGAGAAAGATAAAGGCAAAGAAATAGCACAAAAACACACACACAACAAGAGAATGGGAAGAAATACAGAGTGGGAGGGTTCAAGCGACAGAAAGCAATGATGCATTCATACCGAGGGTGGGCGGCTTTACAATTGTATATTGTGGATAGTGGCTCAAGTGTCTCCGAGTCCACAGTTTTGCACAGCTGGAAACACGTCCGACCCTGGTAGAGAGTGAGACACTGAATCAAAAGACTTTGCACCACATGAGCTACGTGCAGCTCTTAAAGTGGAAGCCAACACACACACACACACACACACACACAGAAGGGAGATTCTAGGCCGCTGAGCAGCATCTGTTGATTGTGACTCTCTCGCTCACCTTTCTCTCTCAAGTCTCATACATTTTTCATGGTGCCGGTTTTCTTCACCATGAACTGTGTTCAGAGGGCCTGACTGACAGGAAGGAGAATTCCCCACAGTGTGAAGGGAGGAAGTGCTCTGACTATTCTGTATGATTACAGATCCATAGAAATGTGACTGTAAATGTATGGCATTAGAAATATTTTCTAGATAGCTCACAGAAGTGTTTCTGCTTGTATGCAAGCAGGCGTCCTCCTCCCCGAACGTGTGCATTCATTAATGCGTGTGTGCGAGTGTCATGTGAACTCTGTTACACTACTGCCATCTGCTGGTGGAATGACTCACTACTGGGATGCATTCATTGTCATTCACTCGTTATTCAGCATATTGGCTTCATAAAATCATAAATTAACAACGCCAAATGCTTGCTTTCACAGCCTCAAATCTCCCTCTGAAGTTTATACTCAGGCTTTGCTCGCCTTAGTTATTGTTGATCCGATGTGTAATAGACTAGACGTCACTTTTGATGGATGTGAATTCTTTCTGGGTTATTTCAATGTCTCTCTTGCAGGCTAAACATAATAAAACTACTAAAGAAATTTTAAGCCATAAAAATAGCTTACTCATACTTTTAAACCTTTCACCTCTAACTACTTTGACTTCGCTTTAGCTACTTCCACTTTAGAAGAGGACATCGTGAAAGCATGCATGACTCATTTTAGTTCTCGTCTCTCAGAATAATTTGCCTTTGTCTCCATGGTTATACACAGCATCTCTCATTGGTGTATGTGGTGACCATATGACCTCGCATTGAAACTGAGAAGATTTATCATCTTAGTATTTCAGAATCCAATTTATCTTCAGGTTGCTCACAAGAATACCATCAAAGTCAGCGGTGCATGCCATCCTTTTTAGCAAGAAGAGGATGCTATGTCTTAACCCCACGCACAGGATCGTGGGTTAACATTTATCTATAGGTCTTAATACCTCCCTTCCTTCCTTCCTTCCTTTCTTATTTCCTTCCTGTGCTGGCAGCATTTTTAAGTTATGTCCTCAACTATTACCCATATAGTCCACAGGGGGACTAACCTCGTCCCACATTATAATTCACATAGAGGGTAAAACATTGAGCTCCAGCCTCTGGGTAAAAGGCCTTTGCCCTCTAAATGAATAAAATGTCACTTCATCATAATCTGCAGTTATTGGTTTATCAATATTGAGGATGAAGTCTAGAAGGTCCAGTGGGTGTGACGCTGCATTTGATTGACAGCACCACTAGACACAAGGCTAACCAATCATCTTACCTTTTATGAAGGTTTGCCATGTCTTTTGGCACATGTTTGTTTTCTTTTCTTTCTTTTTTTTAAGAGCGTGTGGTGAGAAAATAAATTGCTCAGACATTGGGAAATTGCTTCTCACACCAGCTTGTTAAAAAAGCCAATTATATCAGTAGCGTAATGGTCATTGTCAAGCACAGCGGATTATTTGTGTCAGGCTCTTCATTTTCCAATTCATCCCAGACCCTATCTGGGTTAAAGAAAGAGAGAATCGGGGAGAGTCTGAGGAGAGGGGAGAAGGAGATGTTGAGTTTAGAGGGCTAAAGTGACTCAAATTAAAGTGACAAAATTAAACCCACCTGGGACAGAGGCTTTCATGTAAGCCCATGGGAAGCACTGGCGGGCTCATGGGAGTTCTGTGTGGGGTTTGCGGAGATGTATTTAGCTGTCCGTTGTGACCGCTCTCGATGGAGTCTGGTGTTTTTCAGAAAGTGCAAAATTAGTGCAGCGACGAAACATCCAGCATGCCAGGACTATTATAAATATTTGATGTAAAACATGACCATAGCAGTACAGCGTTCCTCAAGACAAATGTGTGGACTACTTTATTAGGGATCTTGGGGGAAGATAAATATGCCAAACAGCATTTTAATATGTACTGGGGTTATGATACCTTAGTATTTTGTGTATGTGTGTGTGTGTGTGTGTGTGTGTGTTTGTTTAGATTTAGATTTTCTGTTGATTTTATCTTCTTTGTTGTGTTTTCTTTTTTTTACTGTTTTGGTAACACTATATAATAATTGCATGCTATTAATCATTAGTTAAGCATGAGTAAACAGTTAATTCATCATTTATAAAGCATTACCAGACATTAATAGGCAGTTTAAGAATACAGCTATAAATGCTTTTTTCTTGATTTATAAGCATATCTATAATGTGTTTAATAATTGTATTTTTATACTTTGTTAATGATCAGTTAATAATTTCTAAATGGGGAATATAGCATTATTTACAAACCAGTTATTTAAGAGTTGTCAGTCATTCATAAGATCACTTAGAAAGTGTAAGTAAATGTAGTAAATACAGGTAGTTATAAAGCATTTAGTACACTCTCAGAAAAAAAAAGGTACAAAAGCTGTCACTGCGGCTGTACCTTTCCAAAAGTACCTAAAGGGTGCATATTGGTACCTTAATGGTACATATTAGCACCTAAAATGTAAATAATAGCACCTAAAATGTACATATTAGCACCTACAATGGACATATTAGCACCTAAAATGTACATATTAGCACCTAAAATCTACATAATAGCACCTAAAATGTACATATTATCACCTAGAATGTACATTTTAGCACCCAAATGTTTATATTAGCACCTAAAATGTACATTTTAGCTCCTAAATGTCCACATTAGCACCTAAAATGTACATAATAGCACATAACATGTAAATATTAGCACTTAAATGTCCATAATCTGACCTAAAATATACATATTAGCACCTAAAATGTACATATTAGCACCTAAAATGTACATAATAATAATATCACCTAAAATGTACATATAAGCACCTAAATGTCCACATTAGCACCTAAAATGCACATAATTATTAGCACCTTAATGTCCATATTAGAACCTAAAATGTACATATTTGTACCTAAATTGGACTAAACCTAAAGTTTTCCCTTTTGAAAAGGTACAGCCCCAGTGATGGGTTTTGTACCTTTTTTTCTGAGAGTGTAGTGGTCAGTTAACTATTTTGTGAGCTCATCTAAAGTGAGGACTATTCATGCCTTATAAAGCATTTATAAAGGAGATTTAAAGGTGCATCAATCTTCGAAACAGTAAAATGTAACAAACACAACACAGTGATACAGAACAGAAATATTTAACAGCCTTTAAATCTCCTTTATAAATGCTTTACAAGGCATGAATAGTCCTCACTTTAGATGAGCTCACATAGTTAACTGACCACTACTAAATGCTTTATAACTAACTAAATTAACATTGAATTACAGCATAAATACATGTTAATAAAGCATTTATTATCACACTAAGTAGCCATCAATATATGTCTGAATAATGAGATGTATGAATGTACATTTAAATAGTTTATTAATCATTTACTTGCACATTCTAAGTAATCTTATGACAACTCCACTGACGACTCTTAAATAACTGGTTTATAAAAAATGCAATTCTTCATTTAGAAATGATAAATTGATCATTAATAAAGGAAAAAAGAACCCCTGAAGAACCTTTTTTTTAGAGTGATAGCTGTATTTATAAACTGCCTATTAATGTCTCAATGCTTTATGAATGATGAATTAACTTACTCATACTTAACTAATGATTATTAGCGTGTAGTTATTATAAAGTGTTACCGATTTTTGTTTTGTTGTTTTATTGGTTTCATGTTTCTTTGTGTTTTTCTCAATTTTTTTTTTGTGACAATGTCTACACTAAATACATCTGTGTTTATCTTTGACACTTGTTTGTATTCTTCTTTTTTTTTAGATGAAAAGGAAGATGACAGTATGATGGGCCAGACAGGTAGGCCTTTCATGTATTACCGTTTATAGCTACAGGAATTTATTTGACCTTGCACAAAACCTAGATACAAAATAATTTCTGAGTAGTTTACTAGGAAAAAGAGCAGGTCGGCTTGTCTCTTCTGAAAGACATGTCACGTTAAAATGTTCCTGCATGTCTTATCTGCGGTTGAGGAGCAAATGCAATTTGTCTGAACTTAATGCTGGTTGGTTTGTTTGGTTCAGAACAAAATGTTCTCCTGAATTGGAACAGCATCATGAGTATAAATAGTTGAAACTGAAGATGGTATGAAATCATCTGTGATGCTGTAATATCACATTTTAACATCAAAATCACACTGAAGTTCTCTCATCGCCAGTTATCCAGTAAGAAAAAGACTTGTTTGATAATCAAACATCAGCTGGAGTCTTTCCTGTTCCTCTTCACAGATGAAATTGGGGTTTCATTTCTGCTTGCCAGCAGCAGGAGTGATTAGATAACAATCATCCTCTCATCTTTAATATAGGATTAGCCACTGCAGTTTGATGAAAGGACCAGAAAAAAGACTTTTTTTCTTGCTTGTTGCTTTTAAGAAGGGGATTTTAGAAGAAAGACACAAATCTTGTCATTAAATTTTTCTCTTTTTTGATTTCAGAGGAATCCTATGTTGATGAGACGATGGAAAGCCAGAAGCCAGAAGGTTTTTCTTCATTCTCTTTTTCTTAAATTTTAGTCTGGATTACTACAAGATCCACTGAGCACCAATGGGGTGATGCTCACCCACACAGTGATCATTTAACCTTGAACACTTAAGAAACACTTACACATTTGGGAAAGTGAGTTAGATAGAATATTAAACAATTTTGATAAATATAGTATGTTTTTTCATGCAAGTCATATAACAAAACATGTTTATATGGATTTAAATGATTAAACAAGATATATTATTTAAAATTATGAAATAATATTTGGACACTTTTTGGTTTAATTGACACCGCCACAGACCCTTGCACCATTCGTTTGCATTTGTTGACATCATACATAGAGTATTTAGGTGTATGACCCCTCCCTTATTTTTAATAATATCCAGTCAAGGACAACAAGAATTAGTAAATATGCAAACTAGGTCTGGCTGTGTGGTTCAGTGTACATAGATGTCCCCAAACACATTCAGTCTACATTTTAGCGAGCGAAAAAAAATTCACAGTCTCTCCACAGTCTTTACGCTTCATGTGTCACGCTGTACCCATTTACTGAAGGATCTGGATTGGCTCTGTTGTCCTTGAACTTGTCTCATTACGGACAGGGAGAGCGGCTGTCAGATACAGTTATTAGCGTGACGCTCGTATGCGTGTGTGTGTGTGTTTGGGGGTGCATCTGTTTAACGAGACACCTCGCTCCAATCCACACGAACGTACACAGACAGACATCAGAACATGTGCACCGACATACACACACCACTGCACACGCTGAAATGATTCACCAGATCGCTTGTACACACACACATACTCTCAGAGGCGCTGGCCCGGCTCCCTCTGGGTATTCACGTAGCGTGATGGAAACTTTACGTTCAAAACCTGAGGACAAAACCAGCCACACCTTGGCTGTGAGTCGCATTTGATCACTTATAAGCCGCTGTTTTGTTTTTGGTTGGGAGTATCGACTTATTACCGAAGTACCAGTGCTTTTGACGTCATTATTGACTATTATTTTGATTCCTCCTACATTGACGGTAGTAGCTGTAAGCATTATTAATAGTAGTCTCGCCAGGCTGAGGAGGCAAAGAAAATGTTCTGCTTGGACCGAACCCAAGAGCCAGAGGTACTTGCAATTATGCTCACTGGGGAAAAGAAAAACAGTGAAATTTTTAAGACCAAGTGAGGCAGAGCTGAAGATTGTGCAGAAACAGGGGCTGAATCTGAATTTACCTGAGCACCTGCGACACATGAATCATCCCCCTATGAGTGCAAACCAGCATGTAAAAACGCCTAGCTATTGTTCTTCCACTTTTGTTTGCTCATTCATGAATGTTTCTGTATGTATTTTGTGTGTATTATTGTAATGTGTGTCTACCAGGGACGTTTCCTCTGAGGCAATGCCTCCTCAAAAAATTGAATGAGAAAATAACTGATATTACAAAATGTGAGATTAAAGGGATACTCTTTTTTTGGAAATAGGCTCATTTTACAACTCCTCCAGAGTTACCCAGTTGAGTTTTACAGTTTTCGAATCCATTCAGCCGATTTTCTGATATTTAGAAGAATATCAGTAACCAGACGGTCTCTGGTCTCATTGACTTCCATAGTAATTTTTTTTTCCTACTATGGAAGTCAATGAGACCAGAAACTGTCTGGTTACTGATATTCTTCTAAATATCAGAAAATCGGCTGAATGGATTCGAAAATGGTAGAACCCAACTGTTTAACTCTCGGGGAGTGGTGAAATGAGCCTATTTCCAAAAAGAGTGGAGTATCCCTTTAAGGGCCAAATCATTATGGTAAGGTGACTTGGTCAGAGTGTTTCTGAAACTGCGAGGCTTGTGGGTTGCTCTCGGTCAGCAAAGGTGAGAATTTAGTTACAGACGTCCGAGGAGGGTAAACCCCAAACCAGAGACTGGGTGTTGGGCGCCCAAGACTCATCGGTCCACGAGGGCAACAAAGGCTATCCCATCTGGTCTAAGCCAACAGAAGGTCTACTGTGGCACAAATCAGACTTCATTTTGAGGATGGTTATGGGAGGAATGTGTCACAACACACAGTGCATCACACTTTGCTGTACATGGGACTGCCACAAACCAAACATAGTGCTGATGACCCCTGTCCACCATCAAAAGCATGCGGAGGACCAACAATATATTAGGCAGATGGTCATAATATTTGAACTCATATGTGTGTGTGTGTGTGTGTGTGTGAGAGAGAGAGAGAGTATATATACTGTATATATCATGTTTTTCTTCTGTTTTGTTTGTTTTCTAAGCTGAGGGTCTTGATGACGAACCTATGGTCCAGGATGACAAAACACCTGCAAAGGAAGACCATAAAGGTAACATAATAGTCTACCTCCTCAGCTCTTGCCCCATATTTGTTTGTAATTCAAGCAACCAAATATCTTGATATTATGTCAATCAATGCTCAAATTAATATATTACAAAATATACACAACCAATGCACAATCATACACTAAAACAACAAATTCTCACGGAATCCAAATATACATACTTATATGTCTTATACAGACAGTATTGAGTTTCCCATACATTCATTTTTTTATAAAGCCAAGAAGTTATGCTTTTAGCCTCCCATCAACCGTTAACCAGAAGAGTTTGCCGTGCAATTTGTTGACATTAGCCCTTATTGTACGACAAAGAGCTAAACGAGCATCTCTATTCTGAACCCTCTGTAGTTTCCCTACATTCTTCTTTGTAGTTCCTGACCAAACCACAGAGCAATAATCTAAGTGTGATAACACTAGGGTCTACAAAACATGTTTAGTTAAATATGGAGTTAAAAATAATAACACGTTTTAACTACAGATATATTTTTCCCATCTTTTTCACCACTTCTCAATTGACCACGTCAAAGGACAGTCTAAGGTTATAACAAGAAGCTTTGTTTCATTTACCTACTCGACAGCAACGTTATTTAGTACTAAATCCAACATGGGCCTTGTTTTTAATGAACATTTAGTTCCAAATAAGATACTTTTAGTCTTGGCTATATTTAAGACAAGTTTATTATCAGTGACCCAATTAAATACCATCTGCAACTCATTATTGAGACCTGCAGTAATGATTTCTAAAGCTGGTGCAGGGATATAAAGTGTTACATCATCCGCATACACAGACACAGACACAGAAGCTCTTTTACAGACCAGTGGGAGATCATTTGTTGTTTGATTACCATAAGGGTTAGTTCACCCAAAAATGAAAATTATGTAATTAATGACTCTGTTCTTCGAGACACAGTTTAAGATATTTTAGATTTAGTCCGAGAGCTTTCTCTCAATTGAAAATGTATGTATGATATACTGTCCTTGTCCAGAAAGGAAATAAAGACGTCAAAGCAGTCCATGTGACATCAGTGGGTTAGTCATAATCTATTGAAGCATCGAAAATATACATTTTGGTCCAAAAATAACAAAAAGTACGACTTTATTCAGCATTTTACTCTCTTCCATTTAGTTGTCAATCCGCGTTCAGTGACGTACTGTAAGACTCTGGCTAAAATGGTAAAGCTGGCTAAAATGTATCTGTTCTCACAACTAAGGCTGCACAATATAAAGAAAAATATACAATGTGTGATGCAGTAAAGACAAATAATAAAGTGTGTTTGAGGTGACAAGTGCATTTAAAAACAAAAAAATAACATAACCAGCATACAATTTTCACAATACACATGTGGAATATTTCAGTAAATGTGATATATTCCGCAGCCTTACCCACAATGTTTGTTACCTCCTGTGGTTTAAAATGAGGTAAATACTATTTTCATATTCAAATAAACCTGCACTACTGACAGTAAGTGATAAAACAGTCTTGACATCATGGGTTTGAAGTATGAAAATCTGCTTTCCAATGCCCCAGAAATACATTTACTTACAAATTTAGCAATAGATTGAGCAATCTGGACTCCTCTTGGGATGCAGTGAGATCAAGAGTCCTTGGGCGGCTGGTTATTAGAGCGGCAGTTACGATAGTGTGTGTGGGTGATAGAAGTCCTGCTTTCCTGCAGGATGCTACATGAGTCTCGTTTTCTGTAAGTGAAGGACAGAGGGCTCCAGGGCTCCATATTGCCCAGGTGGTGCGATATGAGCCTCACACAAACAGCCAAACTACCCCACACACTTCCCACTCGTCTATTGATTATGTGAATGCATGTCTGTGTCCCTCTGAACTGCGACTTCAAACACTTTCCACGCAGATGGAGTCAGGGTGGACACGTGTGCATTAAATCCTGTTTTGTTTCTTTCATCTGATGTAGTGTGTATTTGTGTGTGGGCGAGGGCAAAATTGATGTCTTTTGCGGCCTTGTATCCCACTCCAGAGCAGACACAGGTGTTAGCTGGAACCGCACAGATGGATACTCTGACGCTCCATCCCTTTTAAAACAGAGAGAGATAGGGGTGAGATGGGAGGGAGAGAGACCTAAACACAAATTAAAGGCATTAGGCTGAAACAGCTGCTCCAGTTCACCCCAAAGTGGCGGCTTAATACCGCTCGGTCTTAGGCAATGGGTCGCCTATTTCCTCTCCATTAAAACCATCATTTAGAACTCATCAAGATAATCTCAGAGCTGGTCCACCAATATTTCATGCCATAATATACACAGTTATTACATCTTATTGCACACTTCTTAGCCGTTGTAGTGAGTATACAGTGATTTGTTAACTCTAACATCACATTTGTTGTATAGTTTGAGTATAAAACATTTAAAAAAAGCTAAGCCCAAGGAGCCTTGAACTGTAACCATTTGCTTCTTTTTGATATGTTGGCTGTTCAAATCTAAATTAAGTAAAGTGAAATCATGTAGCACAATATTGTTTTATTGGCTGAAAGAATTGGCTACACTACAACTCTACATTTTACACTACGATGCAAAAGTTTCCGGTCAGCACGTTTATATATATATATATATATATATATATATATATATATATATATATATATATATATAATTTATATTATTTTATTCAGCAAGGATCCATTCAATTGGTCAAAAGTGAAGACCTAAAAAAATCAAAAATGGTTATACATACATATATATACATATACATACATATATATACATATACATATATATATATATATATATATATACTGTATATACATATATATATACACATACATATATATATATATATATATATATATATATATATATATATATATATATATTCAGGATTTTTGATAACTAGAAAGATATTTGAAACAACTTTTTTAACATTGATAATAAGAAATGTTTCTTGGGCAGGAAATCAGGATATTTCTGAAGGATCAGGTAGCCCAAAAAATTGGCAAAGCGGAAATTTTAGCATCATTACCCCAGTCTTTAAAGTATATTATAATAGAAAACTATTTTAAAATGTAATGATATTTCATCATTACATTTGATGAAATATCATTACAAATATCATTATGAAATATCATAATTTTAATATTTTACTATATTTCTGATTACATAAATTCAGCCTTGGTGGATATAAGAATCTTTTTTCAGAAACATTGAAAATCTAGCCAAACTCAAACTTTTGAATGTTAGTCTAACTCCTAAAAAGCATGATCTCTTATTGGTTTAAAATTACAATGCCTCTTATTAAGAACAAAATAAATATGAGAGGCAAAAATAAAAGTAACAGAAGAAACCATAAATATGCTCTATGCACAACTTACTTCCGCATTCTGTTAAACAGGTCTCATCGCTTCCGGTCCAGGTCTTTTGTATGTGCTTCATGAAATTTCTTTTTCGGTTTTACTCAAGATAACTTAAAAGGAGCGAGCAAAGATTAGCATAACCAATGTCCCACACATGTGCAGATTGATATTAAACGTTTTATATTTTTTCTTCTTCACAGTAACGTTTAGATATTTAAATGGAATAAAACGCCAATAACAAAGTGAACTAGGGACCATAGAATAATAAAAATCCATAGATATCGTAGTCAGTTCTTACGGCCTTTAACAC
This sequence comes from Cyprinella venusta, assembly GCA_038021265.1. Classification (NCBI taxonomy): domain Eukaryota; kingdom Metazoa; phylum Chordata; class Actinopteri; order Cypriniformes; family Leuciscidae; genus Cyprinella; species Cyprinella venusta. The sequence goes on along the minus strand of CM075869.1, from coordinate 19,602,741 downwards.
TTTCTATGACAAGCGGATGCGATGAGACCTGTTTTCCGGTTTGGTCACGTGACGCTCCACATAAAGCCTATTGACACAGTAAAATGGTTTTATTTGAACACATTTTTATTGTGACTCTTGTCATTTTAGTAGGTTTAATATACATGTTTTAATGATTTCACATTGGTTCCTAAGAACACTTTTCATTGTGGTAAAATCACGTATTGCTTTTGCATTAAACGAGTCTGCTGAATGTGGAGTGTTTTTGCCTCTCATACTTTATTTATTTTTTTATGGGAACCGTGTCCACACACAGAAGATGCACCTCTTTTAATAACTAACACGTTTTTCTGTTTCTTCATCTCTCACTTACTGGAGTCCTGCCCACTAAAAGCCACTAAAGCGACAGTTAACTTGAGTAAAGTTCATTGAACGTTGTAAATTCTGGTCAGTTTCTAATTAATTTCAAATAATCTTTATCAAATGTCAACAAGCTACCCAAGCTGGTTTGATTCCCCACAGCAGCCACACTTAAGACACCACCTCTAATGCAAGGCTTAATTCTCATTCCTTAAGTAACTCACACACAGACACAGATCATACACTCACACTCATGTTAAAACCCTGAGTGCATCTAAAGGACATGACTAATCAGAGGTTCAAGCCATGTTCAATGCCATACATACAAATTCACAAAACACAGACAGAAGAACATCTGCTGCATGCAGTGGAGTGCCAGAGAAAGGGTCTTCATCTCCCAGATGCTGGGAGGTTTTTTTTTTTCTCCCATCCCTGATCAATTAAACGCCTACAGCAATTCCGTGAATGAGAGAGAGGGTGAAGGACTGAACAGTTGCATGCAGTTTCCACTTTCCATATTGACTTGGTTTCTCACTGTAAAGATGTCAATCAAATATAATGCTGCACTATTATCGTAATTTCTGTAAATAAAGCTCAGTATGATTGCGAATCGCTCTTGCTTTACTTTGATGTCGTTCGCCGATCAATCTGCACAGTGCAGAACACACCTTAAAGGAGTTGTTCACTTTTAAAAAAACTTGAATAATTTACTCACCCCCATGTCATCTAAGATATCCATGTCATTCTTTCTTCAGTCGAAAAGAAATTAAGGTTTTTGATGAAAACATTCCAGGATTTTTCTCCATATAACGGATTTCAATGGGAACCAAACGGTTCAAGGTCCAAAAGACATTTTTAGTACAAACTGCAAACTGTTCAAAGGGCTTTAAATGATTCCAGACGACGACGAATAAGGGTTTTATCAAGCGAAACGATCGCTCATTAAAAAAAAAAAAACTAAGTTTAAGTTTTATAAGCTCAAATGGTCGCCTTGCTCTGTTCTGTGATGAGCGTTCGTGACTCTCCTATTCAAACTCGTTTATCAAAATGAACAAATCTTTTTCGTGTCATTTGGTTCATTCCACGAACAAAATGAGCGAGTTGACTCTGGAAAAGATTTGTTCATTTTGATGAACGAGTTTGAATTGGAGAGTCATGAACGCGCATCACAGTACAGAGCAAGGCGACCATTTGAGCTTATAAAACTTAAACTTCGTTATTTATTTATTAAACGAGTGATCGTTTTGCATGAAGACCCTTATTCATTGTCTGAAATCGTTTAAAGCCTTTTGAACAGTTTGCAGTTTGCACTGAAACTGTCTTTTAGACCTTGAACCGTTTGGTTCCCATTGAAGTCTATTATATGGAGAAAAATCCTCAAAAACCTTAATTTCTTTTCAACTGAGTAAAGAATGACATGGATATCTTGGATGACATGGGGGTGAGTAAATTATCAGCAAAAGTTTTTTTTTTTTTTTTTTTTTTAAGTGAACTACTCCTTTAAATCTGCTGTGGTCAGGTGGTACAGTGGCCACATGGTACATGTTTTAGCTCTTAGAAAATTACGAGTTTACATGTTATGATTAAGTTCTGCAATCACGTGAAGGCTTTTTACAGTTCGGAATCGTTACAGTAAGCACAACATGCCACCTTTAAAATGTGTGGTGGCGGAATGCTAATAACAAAAATCCAGCAAATGTGTTGATAATAATTGGTAAAACAACAATTCTTCTGACAATATTTGTTCAAGAATGTGTAGGACATATTGAGTTTGTTAGTAATAACCCATGATGCATTACCCCATATAAATAATTCAATACTCTGTGATATTGTTCAAAGCTTTTGTTGCAGACTCTGCTATGCTTTCTCATTTTTATTGACATGTCTGCATATATTTCCCTGATACGTGTTGTTTATGTGTTTATCTTTTAGTGGAGGTGAGTCCAACAGCGAAGAAGAAACCTGAACCCGAGGCAGAAAAAGAGAAGAAGAAAGAAGTCAAGGGAGGTGATCCACAAGTTGCAGGTGAGATTACACATCAATTACATACTGTTTTTCCCACATAATAAAGAACATTTACAGAAAATAAGAGCTTAGATTTACAAGACAAAAAAAGAACTATGGAGAGTTAAATGTGATGCATATATTTTATGGTATAATACTTTATATTATCCAGCTTAATTGCAGAGGATGATTATAAATAAGCCATGTGTAGTTTGATTCCTCTGAAAAGTGTAAACACTGACTTAAAAGTTGATAATCGAAACATCTATATATATAATAATTAGTGTGACCGGTAAAATCTGATAGTTGTGCATCTTAATAATGGCTCCAACATTGTATCTGATACACTTCTACCACATTGCCTAAGGTTTTTATATTGTGAATCTGGTTATTCCTCTCACTGATAAGGCCAGTAATGATTTACAGATAGCTACAAGTGAAATTTCAGTTAAAGTGAAAGTTTAATTAGATGCGGAAAGTTTTCTGGCATGTGCGACTTGATAAGCATAACACCACTGATTAAAGGAAAGCTGAGGAGCTGGTGAATGAAATTAGTTCATAATGACAAGAGTTCACTTTATGAAGGAATTACGTTTATGGGAAAAGCAGTGCAGTACAGCCGAAAATTTATTTGCACACAAAATGAATGTCGTTAGATACAAAATATTAAATCTTGTGGCGTCTGCAAACAAATTCTCAAAAGTCTCCCTTTTTTCAGAAATTGACTTTGCTTTTTTTTACCTGATGGTCTTTAGTTAAAGGGTTAGTTCACCCAAATTAATGTCATTAATAACTCACCTTCATGTCATCCCAAGCCCATAAGACCTCCGTTCATCTTCGAAACACAGTTTAAGATATTTTAGATTTAGTCCGAGAGCTTTCTGTCCCTCCATTGAAAATGTATGTACGACGTACTGTCCTTGTCCAGAAAGGAAATAAAGACATCATCAAAGAAGTCCATGTGACACCAGTGGGTTAGTCATAATGTTTTGAAACATCGAAAATACATTTTGGTCCAAAAATAACAACTACGACTCTATTCAGCATTGTACTCTCTTCCGGTTCTGTTGTCAATCCGCGTTCAGTGGCGGTGGTGACGTAAGATGCTGAAGATGTTACATTAAATTCATTTTTGGGTAACCCTTTAAAAAATAACTTTACTAACCCTTTAAAAGAAACTACAGATATAGTTCACCACATTAATATTTTAACATTTTCCACGAAGTCGGGAATCCGGAAATATCCAAATACGTCTCGATTTTGAATTTTGTTTAAAAAAAATGCAGTGAAGTCTTTCTTAAATGCAGTTTGCTGTGAACTCTTATGTATTCATAATGACATCCAGCAGCCCTCCAAAGTCATTACTGGCTTCCTATAAAGGATTTGAGAGCTTGGAAAGGTCTAGGCATCAAAGATGGACAGCCAATTTTTCTCTCTCAAAAAGAGTGATTTTTTTTTTCTTCCTGTTTTTATTTGATTTATGTTTTTCTTTGATTGTGTATTTATTGATTGTTCTATGCACTTGTGAAATTCAAATATTCTGAAAAGAGTCCGCCGGCATGGCTGGTTTATAACTTGGATGCCAAGGAATTTCCTAATCTGTCAAATTGTCATGAAAATCCTATTAGTAAAGCCACTACATGTTTTCAAATTTGACATTTTGTGTGTTAAACCGGTTTTGTTTTAACAAACGTACAAAGTGCTGACGTCTTAATACAAGCCTGCTATCTGTGGCCACACAGCCTTATTAAATGCAGACAACTTAAAGCTGAAAACAAACACACAGAGTAGTGTTTTCTCACAGGCATACGCTGTCAAAAAGCTGTCAGTCGTTTGAGGCAGTACAAGAGGGCAGAAGAAACAGCTGCCGTGTTCTTAATGTTCTAAGTTTCCTGCTGGAGATCAAGTGGTGTAATGCACTTCTCCTGCATTTGGCAGATAGTAAATATGCTGTGTGTGTGTGTGTGTGTGCGCGCCACCTTAGGCAACAGATGAGCATCATCAAGGCCCGCTCTCTCCTTTTGCCATTTCCTTGATCGATTACTCAGCCTCAGATGAGGCCGTCCTCCTCTCACTCTCGAGGGCAGGGCTTCAAATTTGTCTCAGAGCCCCATTATTAAAAATGATAACTGTAATCTCACCGGCTGCCGGATCTGAATGAGGAAATAAAGGGACGGTAATTCTGAACTGGATGAATTATGAATGGAGCTTTTTGAGAAGTGAGCAAGTCGGAAAGGACAATGTTATTGGATTAGTATTGTTGTTTTTTTGTCCGTTATGTTAATCTGTCTGTTCTCTCAAGGGGAAGAGAAAGAGAAAGAGGATAGCCCAGAAAAGAAGATGCTGACAGGCCAGACTGATGAAGCGGGAAAACTGATGGAAGGTAAGACAAGTATCATCACCTCATTAAAGATAGGGAGAGAGCCCATGGCACATTTTAATGCTTTAAAACTTTAGAGGCTAAAACCCATGTTTGTTGTTGTTGTTGTTGTTGTAAGAACTATTAGATTTGTTTCATATTCTATAATGTATAAATGTAATATTAGTTAAATATATAAATCAATATGTATAAATAAATATGATTCTTATTTAATTAATTAATTGAAAGTATATTGGTCAATATATTAATTAATTGAAAGTATATAATTGATATATATAAATTAATTATATGTTATTTATTTTTTCTATTTATTACATTTAGATATTAATGTAGCCTATTATAACTATTACATATATATATATAAATTAATTATATGTTATTTAATTTTTTTCTATTTATTAAATTTATATATAAATGTTGCCTATTATAAATATTACATATAAAATAGATCACTATTATATATATATATATATATATTTATAATAGGCTATATATATATATATATATATATATATATATATATATATATATATATATATAATTTATTATATATTTATTAATTATTTAATATATTATTGATTTAATATTTATTTCCAGAAATCAGGGTTTAAATGGTATTCATAAAAATATTGGTAACAGGTTTGCAAAAAATCTTTTTGACAAATGAATGGAAAATAATATTTCTGACCTCCCATTTTGGAAGAGTTAGAATTTCTTTCACCGACCATTTGTTTAAAAAGAAGAAGAGAAAAACATCCCATACCCTGTTCAGAGTAATTGAGTGTTTAAAATTATATCTTTATACAGAGCAGTTATATAACCGGACTATGCATAGATGAGGTGTGTCTGCAATGTGTTCACACATTTAATCAATTATGCCCATTATTTGTCCACACAAAACTTGATTAAAGTGTTATGTACACAGATAATGGGTAACGATTCCCATTTAGGCACAAGCGACAGACTAATACACACACATGCACAAACACGCCAGTACCAGATGTTAAACACGGAGAAGGTGAGATCGATACAACATATTTAAGAGGATAAAGCCAAGCTTGTCACCTCACCATACGACGCTTTTAACAAACACACGCTCACGTTCACACACAAAACAGCCTTCCATAACACCTCAGCGAGTGTTTCTCAACACTGTTGGCATATGGTCATTAGGGCACTGCTGCCAATTTTATGCAGGTGTGTCGCTTGCGTAACTTATAAAGTCTAATGGTTGCACTTGTTTGCGTGGGCTCTGTATAAAAGCATCTACTAAATCATTGACTTACATGGAAAACAACAAGTGCCACAAATAAGGAGCCCTCAGCTCGAAAGGCTTGTTTCGAAAGTCTACATTAATATTAAAAACATGAAATTGTTTACTGAAGTACCTAGACTTGGGCACTTTTTCACGTCCAACTTGTTCACAGTGAACAAGCCCTGTGCGATTGATTTGAAGATTTTGTGAAATATTCATAAATTAAATAAATTTCTCTTAGCCTGAAGGCACCTATGAATAAGTCTGGCTTTGCTAATGGAGGGTGTTTTTTTTGGGCCGTGGTGTATTGGGCTCCTGCGGTGGGAGTCGATATCGCCTCTTCGCCTGCATGCAGGTGAGATTTACTGCGACGGCTGCTGAGCCTCAGTGGGTCTGAATCCAATCAGAGTTTGTCTCCTCATCTCTCACAGTCTGCCTGATGAAGGTGGGGGTTTTCACTCGCATCAAACCAAGGTTTGGCCTGTTTCTACATGCCATTTTTTGATTACATCTTGAAAATCGCAAGTCTTATTTTGCCTGATTAAATCTGATATTGCAGTGATAATGTGAATCGACCACAGACTATCACACATGATGGTTGGAGAACTGGTGGATCTTAGATCGTTGTAATGTCGTTTTTGGAAAGCTTAAGAATCCCTTGTGCTGTGTCAGATGCATGGGTCTGTTTAGGACTTCTGGCAGAAAGAGAGTTTTGAGTTTGAGCTGTAAGGCCACAAACAAGATATATGCTGGTGTATCGGTTGATAAAGAGGGTAGAAGATGTGATTTACATCATGTTGAAAATGTGGAGGCAAAGAACCCCCCCTAGCCTTGGATTATCATTCGTATACCAATGGCCATTTGCCAGCATTGACAACTTAAATCTGTAATTAATATTTGACCGGAAGGGTAAAATTTATGGTTATTTTCATCAGTTATGGCTAGTTAAATCTAGCATTCTGCCTGTGCCTGCTTTGAATCAGACACAGAGATAGAGAGAGATGTGAATTTGCATCTGTTCAGATCTCTGCTCTCTTTGTACTGTATGAATGACGTGTGTGCGCTTCAATAAAAACAGAACTACATATGCATTAAATTGTTTTATTGCACAACTTCAAGCTAAAAATTGAGTATTCAGACAGACCATAGTATAATATTATACACGCAATAAGGCTGGATCCGAAATCGTATACTTCCCTAATATATACAGTTGGCGAAAAGCAGTATATGACAAAAGAAGTACGTCCGAATTCATAGTACTTAAAAAAGAGTATATGCATAAAGTACCCGGATGAACCGAGATTCTGAAGTGTGCATAAAATGGACGCTTCACTATCCCATGAGGCCACGGGAGAGGATTTGTGAATGGAAGTGACGCAACGCAATTGATGCTGGCAGGTCACGTGATTACAGCCCGTTCTCATCCCAAGGCGTCATCTAACTGACGCTTTTGACCATGCGTCAACAACGCACATGTGCACGACGCACATGGCACCCTTTAGCGTCATTATGAGTCGCGCCTCCTAGTGGTCTAACCACTGATATATATATAATGACTGGATAGCTCATGACGTTCTAAACTGCCACTAGGCAGTGAAGCCACCAGAAGTGTTTGAGCGGCCATCTTACGATTCCCTACCAGCAGAGGGCTCCAACGGCCGTTATACAGAGATAGGTAGCTCGGATGGCACTTTTAAGATGACCCCCTGTGCATCAACAAGTGTAAAACGAAGTTCTCAAAAGGATCTACAAAAACTGCCCACAGGTTGTAATTTAATGTAATTCAATGTAATTTTAATGTATTGTAATGTAATTCGATGTTGACTCGTCTTATTCCGACTCCACTAGACAAAAGTTGTATTCTCTTTGTCTTACATGTAGTTTGCGTTGGGGTTTGGAATGAACAACAAGCCAGTCTCTTTGAATCTATCTTCTACTTTTGTCGAAAGTTGACTAAAGTTTTGTTGCTTGCATTTTCTTCGCTCATACGGAGAATGGCGGCGAATACACAAACCTGCCAGACATAGCTAGGTGAACGTGAACGCATGATGTCACGCCCAGTCTCAAATTCGAGCCCGAATCCCTCTCATTTATTTTACTGTACAGGATTATAGAGGCAATCGCAGTGATCAGAGAAGAGCTCATTCAGCCCATCAGGCAATTGTTTAAGCATGAATGGGTTAGAAAAACGCTATTTTTAACATGAAATATTGCATAATGCACCTTTAAGATAGAATGTGATTTCAGACGCTGCCTCATATCTACATACGTGTTCTTTTTTTATTACATTGAGAAAATTCTACTTCATCATTGTCTTGTTGCTCACTTGAAGTGTATAATTTATAGTTAATTATAGTTATAGTTTGTAGTAATAATCAGTATAAATTAATGAACCCAATTATCAACCATGCTTATCGCATTTGGTACTTAAGTTTTGGTTGTAAAATAAGGATGCTTAAGCACCATAAACAGAATTGAAATATACTTAGTACAACTAATGCTGTAATCAGCACTTCAAGGGCACTCTTTTAACGATTGCACAGGCCTGGTGCTTTTTCTTTCAGTGTTTTCTGTTTGTAACTGGAGACGTATTGTTTATTGTTAAATACAAAACAAATTTGTATCTCAATCTTTCATTTCAAATTGAGACATTATCATATCAAGCTAAATTTGTACTGTGGCATCCCTATCACAAACTTGCAAATGCTTCACACTGGATTGAGTGACCTTCATGTATCTCCTTTTGAATAAGTGGAAGAGTTGTTATTAATGGAGCTCATTATAAAGTTGCTTTATTTGCTGCTTTGATTTTCATATACCAACAGTTAGTGAGGTTTGTTTCACGTCTTAGAATCATTGAAGCCAATGTTGTGAGAGGATAAAAACTTGAGAGGGAAGAAAATGAAACATGCTTTCGCTCCTGTTGTCTCTCGTTCTCGAGCACAGTGGGCAATCAGTGTTTCTCAGAGAGAAGAAGACCGTTCAGATTTGTTTCATTTTGGACAGTAAACATTTTTTTACTTGTTCTTTTACTCTCTCTCCAACCCTTTGTTTTCTGTCAGATGTCATGGTGAGGCTAAAATGGAGTTGTTTGCCAGCTTAACTCTTGGATATCAGTCAATATTCATAATTTCCTATCTCACGTCCTCCGTAGTGAGATCACACGGCACCCACTCTCGTACCCATTCTTTTGCCTCTCCAAAAAGAAATTCTATTCACTCAGGAAATCATCAAAAGAAGTCATTGTTTATTTAAGTGCTATGCTCACTTATTTATTTGTTTACTTCTCCAAGCTACACCCACAGGAATCTCCATGTAACGTTGCCCGGGTTTGGATCTGCTGGGTTTTTGTTCCTTTTGTATTAACTATTGATTGCAGCCAAGTTTTGGAGACTGCGATTGTGACGCCATCCTAGTCGCTCGCAGCCTCCTGGTGAATATTGCCCTGAGGCAGAAACCCAACAGTATCTGTGGCCATCTGTTGCTTGTGTTGAAGCCCTGCACATTTCTAGATTCTTCTCAGTTCAGAAAACCCACCGAACGACAAAGAAAAGCACTTTTGCCAACTGCCTACATTTAGTCATCACAGGACACATTTTTTTTTTCCTTATTATTCACATTGTTTGGTTTAGGGGCCTATTTTCATTTCCCCCCAGTCATGTCCCCGACAGCTATATTTATTTTTCAGCAGCGTTAGAACTTGTTTTATAAAATTGTAGCTTTTTCCAGTAATGGCCTGCCTTTTCCACTTAGTGGCAGTGTAGTGCGACAAAGCATTGCAGGATTTGTTACATTCTTTTGCAAGTCAGATTCATTCATTTGAATCAGTTTGTTTGAACAGGTCATGTAAATGAATTGATTAAAAAAACAACCATTTCTTCTTTTTATTCACCTTATGTTGTGATGTGGAAGCTTTTTTTCTGTGAATGTGCGGGCACTTCCAATTCATTAGCCGCTAAATAATTGGAAGAATAACCAAATGCAGTAAATGGTAAAATTCGCTACAAAACCAGTGTGTTTATAATTACAATAATAAATTAAAATTATATGATAACAAAAAACATAATGAAGCTAATAGATTGTTAGTTGATACTGTTTTTGTGTTGCTGTGTATTCAAATTTTTCTTTTATTTTGAATTTGGCTTGAATTTGTCACTTCATTGAAAAAAAAAAATATATATTTAAAAAAAAATTGTACCCTAAGCTTCAATGCTTTAGCAGTTTATGCAGTTTGTCATACAAGTCAATGCTATTTGCAGTTCACAATGCCAGGTATCATGTGTAATAGTTTAACACTCAAGCTTAAAGGGATAATCCACTTTTTTGGAAATAGGCTCATTTTAAACAGTTGAGTTTTACTGTTTTCGAATCCATTCAGCCGATTTTTTTATATATAGAAGAATATCAGTAACCAGACAGTTTCTGGTCTCATTGACTTCCATAGTAGGAAAAAAATATACTATGGAAGTCAATGAAACCAGAAACTGTCTGTATACTGATATTCTTCTAAATATATATATATATATATATATATATATATATATATATATATATATATATATATATATATAAAAATCGTCTGAATACATTCGAAAACGGTAAAACCCAAACTCTGCGGGAGTGGTAAAATGAGCCAATTTCCAAAAAAGTGGAGTATCCGTTTAAGTAGAAGAAACAAATAAAAACATTATTATTATTTTACATTTTATATATTTTTTCAAACTATTGTGTATTATTTGGAGTGTGAAAATGCTTGTGAAAGTGGTGTGTCTTTAGCTTCAGCTCATTTTTATGAGCTGAAATAATAATAAGTAGTAATAATAGTAAGTAATAATAAGTAATAATAAGCAAATAATAAGTAGGTTGTTGAATGGATAGGTCAAGTTTCAAAGTCCCAGCACCACTCTCCCATTTGTGGTCTTCCTGTTGTGTGAAATGGGAGACATTGACCACTCGAGTAATTGAATCGCTAGAATCACTTGAGCGAGGTCAGACTTCTTCTCTCCATTGTGACTTTCCTTTGGATGCGCCCCTGCTGAGCAGCTCCTCTGATCCGCCATCCATAGAGGCTTTTCATGGTGGAGAGACAGGTGGAGGCAACTGCCTTTTTAATTGGCTGTTTAAATGCGACTTCCCTTGTTCTGTTTGTGTGCCAGGGGAGATTGTGGAGGTGAAGGCAAAGCTCAGAGAGCTTCTGTCAGTCTGTGGCTAGGGCTTATCACAGCACAATTAGCTATTGCCCTGGGCTTGTATATCACAGCGGTCTTTCAAAGAGCCTGGTATTAGCCAAATTTTCTGCATAAATGCACGTATGCTTTTGCACTGTCTTCATCCTGCCCCAAAACTGTCCTCACACTTTGCTTTGGAACAGGACTGAATAAATAACGCAAAGACAAAAACAACTTTAGCGGCCATATGTTTTCATCATCTGGGTTAGTTTGTGCTATTGTAGCCTCACTGGTAGGTGTAGCTTAGTGGCTTGTTGTGTGGCTATGTGTGTGATATTGTGTTTATATTGCATTTAAGTTCCTCTTTATTCCCTCTTTTGTGTTGTAAGTTGACGGTTTCACAGCTCAACTCTAGCCCCTGTTACTAATTCTAAAGAGTCACTTTAGATCTTGTAATGAAGGAATATTCAAGTCGATGAAGTTGCTCTGTTGAAGTCGCTCAGTTGAAGTCGCCCCGTTGAAGTCGCCCCATTGAAGTCGCCCCGTTGAAGTCACTTCCTTGAAGTCGCTTCCTTGAATCACTTCCTTGAAGGCGCTTCCTTGAAGGTGTTTCCTTGAAGTCGCTTCCTTGAAGGCGCTTTCTTGAAGTCACTTCCTTGAATCGCTTCCTTGAAGTCGCTTCCTTGAAGGCACTTTCTTGAAGTCACTTCCTTGAATCGCTTCCTTGAAGTCGCTTTCTTGAAGTCGCTTTCTTGAAGTCGCTTCCTTGAATCACTTACTTGAAGTCGCTTCCTTAAAGTCGCTTCCTTGAATCACTTCCTTGAAGTCGCTTCCTTGAATCACTTCCTTGAAGTCGCATCCTTGAAGTCGCTTCCTTGAATCACTTCCTTGAAGTCGCTTCCTTGAAGTCGCTTCCTTGAAGTCGCTTCCTTGAAGGCGCTTCCTTGAAGTCGCTTCCTTGAAGGCGCTTCCTTGAAGTCACTTCCTTGAATCGCTTCCTTGAAGGCGCTTCCTTGAAGTCAATTCCTTGAAGTCGCTTCCTTGAAGTCACTTCCTTGAATCACTTCCTTGAAGTCGCTTCCTTGAAGTCGTTTCCTTGAAGGTGCTTCCTTGAAGTCGCTTCCTTGAAGTCACTTCCTTAAAGTCGCTTCCTTGAATCTGCTTCCTTGAAGTCGCTTCCTTGAAGTCTCTTCCTTGAAGTCGCTTCCTTGAATCACTTCCTTGAATCACTTCCTTGAAGTCGCTTCGCTTCATTGAAGCTTATTGTATTATGAAGAGTAGAGTATTATGAGAGGGAAATCAACTAACCCAGTGCATTACTTGCATGGTCAATATTATATTCATAATCAGATTTAATAATTTATTATTAACGTTTCTGTGGCAGTACTGATAGAATATTGTGTGGCATCAGATTTAAGAACCAGAATGAAGTGTTAACAAAAACATGAAAACAGTTCTTAATTTGGAAATCTGACATTCCGAAATGATATGTTAATGAGCGCAACAGTGTGTAAACAATGTTTTGAATCGGTTTTGCTATATGTTTTTAAAGGACAGGCTTGAAAGAAACCAAGCCATATAACAGCTTTCGGGCTGAGGCGCCACTGTTGAATTCACACACAAATATGACCATCATGAACCCTCTTCAGCCAACACCACCATCTGCTGATGGACCCTGGACTTCAAACACACCTGATCTGACTGTCATTTGTGCCCCAGCAGAGCACCCAGAATGCATTGTGTGCGCTCTCCATTATGTAGTCACCTATGGCCCACAACCCTGTTAGCATCAAAGCAGGGAGAATGAGGAAGAAGAGGAGTCCTGCTCAAATAAGCTGGAAGGAGCATGGCTCTCACACTGTGGCTTTGAAGATCTTCTTTTGATCAGCGAGCTCGTCCCTCCCACAGCCCTCCAGACGGAGTGAGCGAAGAATGTGGAGGCAGGATAAATCACAGCGAAAGGGAAGAGATGCTGCGGCACAGGGTGCAGAGCTTACATTTGATAATGGCAGTTTTGTTTTGCTCATGCCTATTCATTTTGTCCCTCTCAGACTGTGCAAAGGTGTACAAAATCCATTAAGAAGTCACATTGAATTTAGATGCTTTAATGCATGTTAAACTGAAGAAAATAGAGAGAGAAGTAAAGCCACTGACAGTTTGGCTGGAACAGGAAAGTATGTGACGGTCACTTTGAAAACTGGTGCTGCTGATAGTGTTGCTTCTTTGAAAGGTGTACTAACCTATTTTGTTTTAATGACCGTCTTGTTCAGAATATTCTCTGAGTCATAGATTCAACAAAGACAGACACCAGTCAGGAGCATGTGGATCCCATTGAGGTTCACGCTATGGTTTTCCCAACCTTTTTTGTGTGTTTTATACCCCAAAGCACCTCAAATGTGTTAACTCGGATAAGTAAAATCCCATGATTAAAACCCATCACTTTTTACATGTTAATGAGAAGGATAACATATTTTTACAGTTTTTTTTTTGTTCTTGTTGATGTTGTTGAAGGAAATTAATACTTTTATTCAGCATGGATGCATTAAATTTATCATGAGCACAGACTGTTCTGCTTCCAATTGATAATTATAAATGTTTCTCGCGCAAAATCAGTATATTAGAATGTGACACTGAAGACTGGAGTAATAATGCTGAAAAAAAAAAACATTATAGAAAATGGTTCCTTTAAATTGTAATATTTCACAATCTTCCAGTTTTCACTGTATTTTTGATAGAGCAAATGCATTATTTGTGTGCATAAAAGACTTCTTTCAAAATTATTAGAAAGTCTTACCAACCCCAAACTACCGAACAGTATGGGGTAAATATGCATGGATTACATATAATATGGATTAGTATGTGACCATAAGAAGCTGTTTGAAAACATGTTTCCTTTGAGTGATTTAAAATGTCTGCATATCGTCAAAATGTTTGGATGTGAAGAACTTTGTCTATATTCTCACATCTTTTCACAGCAAGGTCTAAAGGATCCTATTTTCTGCTGCTGTAACTTTTGCTGGTGAATATAACCTCATGCCCAGGAACACGCGGTGGGTCAGGTTCAAAAGCAGTCCACACATTATGCTAAGTCACTCGATAAGTTTTCACAACAAGCCCTGCTACCTTTGACAGCTGCGTTTAGTTGCTCTTAAGGTCATGGCAAAGGGGATGCCCTCTTTTTCTTACTTCCTTCACATTTATTGTTGTTTTTCCTTTTTTGTGTGTGAGTTTTATGCTTTTAGAATCATCATAGCTTTTGGACTTGGCTTTTGGGTCTTTCCCATATAATTTGAAGCAAAGAAGAGTAAAAGAAAGAGAAAGTTTTACTTGTGCAATAACTTCTTAAACTAACTCTCCCCCCAAAAATATTTTTTGTTCATACTAAAGTTATTTGATTGCTTTGTGTGATGAACAGATTGATATTTAAGTCAGTTTATGGGATGATGTTCAATTTGAGTCAATTCATAGAATTGTTTGTTCTGGTTCACAAAACCAGTCTGAATGATTGATTTATTGTCACACTAATGTGGTTCTAGACTACAGCGCACTGACTCAAAGATATAGCTCATTGGTATGCGAAGATTATCAGTGAATAACCAATCAAAAAATGTTTTCCCACGAAACTATTATATAGCTTCAGACGACTTGGAAAATAGCCAATGGATTCTCATCATAGGATGTAATATAGTGATGCTTTTGACAATGAGTATACAACCCTTTTAGCTTCAATATAACACGCTTCGGTTATGGGTAGGTTTAGGTCTGGGGTAGGGTTAGGGTTAGATCACTAGGAGGCGCCTTCTGGCCCATATATATCTGCGTCTCATATTGACGCTAGAGGGGGCCATGTGCGTTGGATGTATACACATTGTCAGTATATGACGCCTTGGGATGAGAGCAGGTTGAAGTAGCGTAGAAGTTGTAATAGACCAACTTTTCACCACCTTTTTGAAGCTTGAAATTTCTTGTCCCCATTTATTTGCATGGAATTTAGCAACCAGTGCTTTATACAACATTTCCATTGATGAAAGAAGTAAATGAGTTAATTATGACAGAATTTTAATCTGTGGGTGAACTTTTGCTTTCAGCTCTGAAAACACGCGTTAGACTCATGTTACAATGACGATTTTATCATATGGTTTCTACATCAACAACAAGTGATGCATTAAAAAGGCTGGCATTCCCCTCCGTTTACTGCTTAATGAACTTTACTTATCTTCCACAAACCTCCCTACTCAATTCGCCTCAGCGCTTTCAATGTGACCCTTAAACCAAGCGACCCCATGTTCTCTTTTCACATCTTTTAAAAGGTTTTTTTGTTTTTCCAAGCAAGGCCGCCTTGGCCCGAGAGAACTGGAAGCCTTTCAGACCTATTGAGGACCTCTTCTTTGTACAATGGCAGCTCGTCAAAGCACATCTTGTAACTTTACCCTTCCTTGTATTTCTCACTCTTTGCTTTGAGAGGCTGGAATACAGATGAGAGGAACCACTTGGCTTTTCACAGAGGAACGTGCATGAGAAAGATCTGTGGTATTTACAACCGAAGCCCTCCCTACCGGGTTTGTTTCGACTCAATACCTTTTAATTGCCTCTAATTGTTTGAAGCTTCACCATCACACAGCGACGCGACAGAGAGAAAAAAAAAAAAGCCCCGCACACAATCAAGTGCCTCCCAGAATGCTTTTCTCTTTCTCTTCCTCTCCTCAGTGTTGTTCCAGAGAAAATATGCCTGCCCTCGCCCCGCAACCTTTGAATATTTACATATGAAAATGAAGTTTGCTCTCCACATTTAGCACTTCATTAGCTCTCATGGTCTGGCTCTTTCAAAAGGTTGCCCGCCGTTGTTGCGCTTGAATAGACCTGGAATTACATTGATGTATGTTTAAATTATGAGCTGAACTCGTAACAAAACGTTACAAAAGCCGTACTTTAGTCTAAAATGTGGCTATTCACGTGAAGAATACCGTATTTTACATGTTAGATGATAAATGCACAGCTTGAAGACCACCATGAGCTTCTTTACCTAAAGTGAGATATCAGGAACTTATGCTGCTTATCTTTTCCAGATGAGAGGAGAGTGATTCATTATATGAAAACCGGAAACCAAACATACGGTGTGAACATACTGTGATGGACAGTTAGATAATGCCTTCGACTTGTGGGATATCGAGTGGTTTTACTCAACAAGCCTCGTGTGATTGTTCGGACGGCTGTAAGCTTGTTCTCTTGTTCTCCTTTCAGTCGAGATCTTTTCCATTAACCTTCTGAGTGACATGTGAAAACTGTCTGGCGAGGTGCTTTTGTGAGTCACTGGTTCGATTACATTGGGCTCGTGCCCCAGTTAGGCCAGGGTTATTGGTTTGGTTGTTTGTGGTCGGCTTTGAGCTGCCGTGAGAGTCAAACGGCTTTGAGAACCTGAACAATCCAGGCATTCAATGGGATGGTACACATTGCAGGTGCCTGGACTGTGAAAACGACTCTCTCAAACTCTGTTGAAGCGTCTCGGATGATTGGCCTTCCTAAAATAATTTAAAATCAAGTCCAGTTGCATTTGATAGGATTGCATTAGACATTCTTGCTTTTTCAGGCAGGTATGTCTTTGAAAACCATCAGAGTCTAGGTGGAATAAAATTGTGATGTATTTCATGTACAGATGATTTTCTCATTTCAAGCCGATCACTGTGAGGTAAATAATGTTACGGCTGTTTTTGTTTTATGTATACTGATGTTGTGTGAGTAGAAGAGAATGCTTTCACTACATCTGTTGGGCCAACTTTGATGCCAGAGCCTATTTTGAGATCGCTTCATTACATGTACATATCTGTTGTTGTATGCGGTACAACTTCATTATTTTAGAATTATTTTTGATTACAGTACCGTTAAAACTTTTGAAGTTGGATTCTTTTTTATGTTTTGGCAAGAATTCTTATGCTCGCCGAAGCTGAATTTTCAGCATCCATTACTTCAGTCTTCGGTGTCACATGATCCTTTAGAAACCAGTCGAATATGCAGATTTGGTGCTCAAGAAACATTTCTTATTATTATCAATGTTGAAAACAGGTGTGCTTCTTAATGTTTTTCTATAGCTGGATGGATGGATGGATGGATGGATGGATGGATGGATGGATGGATGGATGGATGGATGGATGGATGGATGGATGGATGGATGGATGGATGGATGGATGGATGGATGGATGGATGGATGGATGGATGTTTAAAGGGTACATATCGTACTTTTAAATCATTCATTTTTACTTATAAATCATACATTTGTGGTCTATATAAAGCATAACTGCAATGCTTGGGTCTGAATTCCTCATTATTATAGCTCAACAGGCCCCTTTTCTACCCCTTTTCTGATGTGCTTCTGTGAGCAACCTGATTTGAAGTGTCTCCTTTAAATAAAAAGGAGTTGCGTCTTTCCCCGCCCACTCTCCAGGTCGCTGAGTTCACGGTCGGTTCAACTCCCCGCGTTCAGCCATTATTGTAGTTTGATAAGAGATATACGATTACTATAGTTTCAAAGAACATTTTTATTCACACGTTAACAAAATGTCAACAACGGAAGACTTGTCCATCAAGCGTTACATATTCGAGCCAGAGCAAGCGATTTGAAAAAGACGACGACAAACCTGCAGAACAACGTCTTCATATGGATGCAGTGGTATGTAAAGTTAACTATGTTGTGTTATTAGTGAAAGTCGACTATTTCTCTTGTTAAAACAAGCACACTGACAAGATAAATGACTGCGGTCTGATCTTACCACTAAAAATCTGTATGATAATAATATGATAACTTACGTTTAGAACGCGTCAGAAAACACAGCAGCTAAATGATAGAAGGAATTTACCCCTCATTCAGACGAAGTCGATCGGCAAACCCTTCTGTATACTGGCGGAGGTTGTTGGATTGGGGATCCTTGAAGTGCTTCAGGTCACTACATCCAACAACCGAACATTTTGACTAGCCCTCTCGTAACTTCTGCATCATTGAGCTTGGACTACAAAATCGGAGCGAGAAATAATAATGGCGGATTGCTCGAAGTGTTGGACCGGTAGTCAATGTCCTTATTTGTCAGTTCCGCTGCAAATACTGTGACGTAATTGTTCAAAAAACGTAATAGACAACAGGAAAATCCGAACAGGTTGAAAAATATGACCAAAACAGAATCTAAAGATATAAACGAAGCACCTGAAGAGAATAATTTCATCTTTTCTGTACTTATAAACACTCCAAATATACAACAAAATGCATTTAAAGGCTAAAAAAGTGGATTTTGCATGATATGTCTCCTTTAAAGTCTGATTCTGTAATACTTGTCATTTCTTGGTAATTTACTAGCAATTTCTGAGTGAATTCTTTTCCACCACTACATTTTTTGTGTCGTTTCCATTTAAAGTAACACTTGTTCCAGTTATATAATATTTTTTAATTATTTTAATTCTACTTGAACTTAAATTACAAATCTGTTTCCTGTTTGTCACCTTAAATTCAAATTTAGGAATTTAAAAGGGCCTCTCAGTTAAGTTCCGAATAGCCAACGCATTTTCATCCTTTAGAGTCATATAGGTGAAGCTATATGACAAAACGGCAAAATACTACGCACATGGCACCCGTTATCGTTAATATAACACGCGCTGTTATGGGTAGGTTTAGGTGTGGGGTAGGGTAGGATAGTCTCATATTCACGCTAAAGGATTTATGACGCCTTGGTTTCTCGTGTTATATTAACAATAAAGGGTGCCATGTGCGTAGCATTTCGCCATTTTGTCATATAGCGTCACCTATAGACCCCTTTTCAGTTGGTAAACATGGTGACGTTTTTATGTGGGCGGAGCTTAGATGGAGGCAGAACGATCCCTCTGGCCACTTCACTAACGCTAGTTAGAAAGTTTTATTAGATTGTTTTTTTAACAATGACTGGAGAAAATCTGATTTTATCCTAATGTGTAAGGTCACTCACTGTCCAGGACCGCAATTGTTATTTCCAAAAGTTATTTTTAATGGACAGAACCAGATTGGCCGACCCATAGCCGCCTACACACTGACTCAATGCATAGACGATCTGACAGGATTAACGTTACGTTATTGAGTGGCCTGACTTCTACACCTACCTTATAGAGAAACCATTCGTAAAGAGAAAATGATGGCATATAAATCTTTAGATGCCTATACCTATATGCTGAATGGTCCTGTACAGGACTTATCTGTATGATCCGCAGTTCTGCCAAGCCAGTGCCGAGACGACGACAATGTAAACAGTGACATTACGGTGCGATTTTAATCATGTGAATATTTTCTAGAAATAAAAAATCCAGATACAGCATATTCATTTTTCATTGATACTTGCACCAAACAACACAATAAGATGACATTTAAAAATAATAAAAGTAATTTAAGCTCCTTAATTTGTTGCTGAATCTGTGCTGGTTTGCATTGGCCGTCTCCAGTTTTCACTTTGTTTTGCCTCCAGCTAGCGCCGTGACGTAACTGTGACGTCGGCGCAAAAGGGGTCTATATGACGCTAAAGGATGAGAACGGGCTGGAATAGCACACAATTCTGATTGAAATTGGTCATTTTTGTGAAGGCGTTGGTCAACCCCTTCAACCAGCACCAGCATTTGAGTTCTGAGGATTACTTCTCGATTACTACACTCCTGCTTTGGCCTTTGTCTGTAACTTCATTGTATGTATTGAAGGGGGCGAGGAAAGATTGTTGATTTTGGCCTGACACGGCCGGTCATTATTTGTGCGGCACAGTCGATTTATGCAGCCTAACAATAGACCCACAAGCCCCTCGTGATCTCTAGAGCGAATGGTTGGTGGAGGATCTAATTTTCTGCTTGTCTGAATATGAATATGACTTACATCTGCCCCCAATCCACCCCCCCCCCCCCCCCCCAACACACTCCCTCCCTTTGCTCTCTTGTTTCTTCTTCCAAGCTTTGTGAGTGGCCCAGCACTGACTGTAAAGATATCACACACACAAAGACACCATCAAACTTTCATTACGCCTAAGTGCAGTTAATTTCAAGGGAAGCATATGAAGCACAGAAAATATGACAATTTATCTAAGCTAGAGTGCTCAAACACCCGACTATCTTGAGCTCGCTCAACCGTTGTGCAGAAGAGATTACCGGAGTCTCCGGTGGACTGTTGTCAGGATGCATAAATAAATAAATAAATAAATGAACCAGTATAAATAACCAAAACACATCAGTGCAGGCCACTTGTATAGACTTCTGAGTTGGGTGTCTAACACCAAATATGTAATTATTTGTGGGGATTTTAAATCATAATGGCATGATACTGTGACTTTAGAAACCTGAAATCCATCTACAGGCTGCTGGGTAGGGAAATTAAATTCAGTTGTTTTCTTTCACATTTCTGCAGAAAGTAAGTGCACGGCTACACTCCATGTCACATTTCGCACTCTTTTTCCTACTTGACAGCCTCTGGCTACTTTATTTGTTTCACAGCACGTCAGACTCTGCTCCCGAAAGGCCGAACTCAAACTGTTGTCGGCTGTAAAGCTAAATTAGAGAGCTGGCTGATTTCTGCAGCATCTCCTGATGTACATGGCAGCAGTTGGAAGCGAGCACAGGCATTGATTGAAATTCCTGTATCTTGTTTTTTTCTTCTTCTTTTTCTTTTCAAAGGCTGGTTTGTTGTGTTTTGATCAGCACTGCTTATTAGGATCCCAAAGTGGCAGGGCTCCCTCTCAGCCATGACATTATTGCAAGGAAAGAGAGACAGACGGAGCGTCATGAGGAAGCCAAGTCTCACTTGAGCTTGCAGGTTCACTCGAGAGACAGCCTTAACTATCTCACTTTGGTGCTTGTCCATACACTTTAAATGCAGTGCTCATCTCAAAATAACTAAGAGCATTACAGAAGTGATGTGAAAGTCGGTATCTGTCTAGCAAAAGTCATTTCCTTAACATTCTTAAAACAAGATACACACATACGCATATATATATATATATATATATATATATATATATATATATATATATATATATATAAAGAAATAAGAAATATTAAGATAATAAGAAATTATTATACTTAAAGGACAAGTTCGGTCTTTTACAATTAAAGCCCTGTTTTAAGATCGTCCCTGATGAAATAGAATAGTTAAGATTGTTTTTGAGACAAATGCTCCTGTCACGAGAATTTTTAAATTCTGTATTAGTACCCCCCCCACCTTTATAATGAAAGCATAGGTGCACTCGAACAATCATTCATAAAAATGCATAAAACTTTAGTTTACAAAGACGTGAAACTCACCGAGTGGTCTGGGATGTTCACTGATATGCCCACACAAAAAATCGCTGCAAAAGATGCTTTCCAACAGGTTTTATCGTAGTTTATGTCCAAGTCCATGTTACTTCCTATTTTCGGTTGAAGTCCACAATAGTCAATTGTCGAGTTCACATGCGCGATCCTTAGTTATCTAGTTACCAATGATCGCGCATGTGAACTCGACAATTGACTATTGTGGACTTCAACCGAAAATAGGAAGTAACATGGACTTGGACATAAACTACGATAAAACCTGTTGGAAAGCATCTTTTGCAGCGATTTTTGTGTGGGCATATCAGTGAACACCCCAGACCACTCGGTGAGTTTCACGTCTTTGTAAACTAAAGTTTTATGCATTTTTATGAATGATTGTTCGAGTGCACCTATGCTTTCATTATAAAGGTGGGGGGGTACTAATACAGAATTTAAAAATTCTCGTGACAGGAGCATTTGTCTCAAAAACAATCTTAACTATTCTATTTCATCAGGGACGATCTTAAAACAGGGCTTTAATTGTAAAAGACCGAACTTGTCCTTTAATCAAATAATAATTATAATTAATAATTATTATAATTAATCAAATAATACTTATTTTTTCATGAAATATATTGTAACATTATTATAAAATGACTCTATATATATATATATATATATATATATTATGTATATATAAATACACACACATGCATGTATATTTAAGAAAAAATAAATATTTAAATATTTATATTTATATATAATATAAATTATATATAAATCTATATACATTATATACATGAAAATATGTATTTAATATATACAAGCATGCATGTGTATTTATATATAGGCCTATATATATATATATATATATATATATATATATATATATATATATATAGTCATTTTATAATAATGTTACAATATATTTCATGAAAAAATAAGTGTTATTTGATTAACCCCCTGGGGACCAAAAACGCGCCCCCGCGTTTTGATCGTTTTTTTTCACACAGCTGCAACATAGACTTAAAATACTCCGTCATTGATGGTCATATAAATAAAATCGATACATGATTATAAACTATAGAGGGTCTTCTTTTTTTATGTACACTCTTATTAATATCAAAACCTTTGTGTTTTTGTAAAATAAATAAATTAAACAGGGTGCGCTTTCAGCTCACTCTGTCTCCGCAAAAATCTTTGCGGAAAACATGTTTCCCTAGGCATGTTTCCCTTTGCGGAAAACATGTTACCCTAGGCAACAACATCAATTAGTCAAAAGTCTTGTGGACGCATATTTAGTATGTGTTTTCTGGCCTTATTTCAGAAACTTTCATTTTTAGTTTTTACAATAACCACGCATAAACAATATTCTCTCAAAAATGCAAACATGTACAAACATGTTGCCCATATGTCATGGTTGCCCTGTTTCTGCTAAATATAGTGTAATTTCACCTGTGCCATTAATATGTTTATAAGCAGCTGAAAAAAACACAGATGTCAGGGCATGTCAGAACCTCTCAAGGACCCCAAATACACCTTGGTCCCCAGGGGGTTAAGTATAATAATTTCTTATCAAACAAATGATTTTTTTTCATGGTTTTAGCATTAACACATCATTCAGTATTTTTCCATTCATGCTTAGAACATGAAAAAAAATAGCAATAGGATAAGAAAAAATAAAAAAAAATTAAATAAAGCAAATGCAGTTCAACTAAAAGTATGTTGTTTGTAGAATGCTTAGATATTTATATATTTAACAAGAACAAAGTACTGATGACAAGCAATGATTTTTTATTTTTTATTTTTTCTGCAGTGTACATTTCTGCACTGCCTCTGTAAGTGTGTGTGATTCTTTGTTTACTCCAGCTCCCCAATTGTGCAGGAATATGGAGAAAAAGAGAGGAGACTTGCTTCCAGAAGTGGGCGGTAATGGAAACAGCGTTTTTGAATCGTATCGCACTCAGTTTCAATTTCTCCCTCTACAGTGCCGCGAGACAAGAACGAAATGAAACCATGGCGGTGGTGTTTGCCCATACACTCCCTCACCTTTCCTCATCCAGACACTCTGCTGTTGCTCCATTTCTCCAATGGAAAGACCTTTTTTTTTCCTTGTTCGAAACAAAAATCCATCACTTGTAGCTTTGCTCTGTTAAATCAGTAGAATTTGTTGGCTGGCCACCAGAGAGAGCGAAGCGTCTGGGTTGCTCTCCTTCTGAAAGGCTGCATTAAAGCCACCGTCTGTAGTTGTTGAAACATCGCCACCGTAACCCGAAGAATTGTGATGAAATTAGCATGAAAGCTTGTGAAAGCAGAGGCCGTGTTCTGTATTGTATGTGTAAGATGTGCCAGTGTGTTCAGAAGATGTTTGTGAGATTCTCATGAAGGTAAATATTGTTGTTCTGCAGACAAACGCTTTTGTTTGAGTGGCGAGACATTCTGCAGCACTGAGTTTTGTGTGCTTGCATCATCCGTGGATGTGCCGCAGGAAGGAGATTATTTCATGCTGTGGTTTGCTTTGGTATTTAGGCAGAGAGATAGAAGAGCGAAAGTTATAGAAGGAGTTTGAATTAGTTTGAGAATAAGGCTCACGCTGATATAGACTCAAGGCAGTTTCTAATTAATTTTCTATGCCTCCCCTTTCGTCTGCGTTTGTTTTGTTCCTCTTGAAGGCGAGAGGCTTTTGGACCATATTTTTCATGTTTAAATATTACGCATGGGTCTCATACCAAATAACCAATAGCTATAATCTCTTATTGAAGTGACTGTCTAAACACACTACACTATATATATTTATATAATCATGTTTTGGGGGATAAAAAGAATGTAGTTGCTGTTCTTCCTAAAGAGGATACTGAGGAATCCAGCATATGGAGCCAGTATCATTGTAAAAACCAAAGCCACAGAGAACTTAACACATTGATTTGTGACTTTTGTTTAGATCCTGTCACAACAGCAGCCAAGGAGAACAACACCAGCAGCACTAAAGGTAAAAACAAAAATGTAGAATATGTTTTGGCATTTTAGTCACTTTAAATTTGAGAGGGCATGTTATGACAAAGTATGTCAAAGAGAAAGGGAATGGGATCGAGATACTTGCAAGCCAGATTCAAACTCACCTCGCTTGTATGAGCATCACAGCTCCGTGTTTGACTCCAATTCAAATGCATACATTTCGTACAGATGAAAGTAGAGCTGTGTGTGTGCATTTTCAGATGTAAATTCATTTTTATGGCCTTTTAGTCACTATATTTATATGTAAGTTCGATCGCGAAAATACGGAGATGTCACCCAGTCATTTCTGAGCATGTGCGTTAACCACTAGGTCACGATGCCAATGCAAATGCATGGTTTATTATTCATTCAGAAGAAAGCATAGTATGAGTGGATGCATTTTGGAAAGATTTGAAATGGACTTTTCCTCTTTTTATTTCTGTGACAGTTGAGAGGCACATGTGATAACCGGGAAAATAAGAGGGAACAGTCGTAAATGTTGCACTTTCTCAAATGCTTGCTTTTTTATTTATACAGAGGAAAGGAGAGGGGGTTTTTTTTAAGTATTTTCAGAAGAAGCATGCACAGGTGTATCTCATCACCCTGAGCTCTGTTGAAGCCTCTGTTGCCTCAGGCATAGCCTTTAGCATCCGTTGCATTTACTTCAGCTTGGAGGAGCACAGTAGCCAATGAGATGTCACCCAGTGGCGTCTACCTTTTAATTCTCTGATCTCGAGTCATTCATTCCCCTTCTCTCTCCCTTTTTCCCTCTTATTCGCTTGTTTTCTCTGTCTCTCCTCTAGTTGATGTTAAAGCCCAGGACAAGAGCTCACAAGAGCCCGACTCAACTCCAACAGACAGCAGACCAAATTCCCAAGGTAAAAGCGAAAAATCAATAGCAGCTGTGAGAAACATACTCATGTAAATGTCCCAGTCTATTTCATTTTCCTCATCATTCGACTAAAAGCTCGCAACTTTTTTTCTGACCCGTTATGCTTTATCCACATTTCCTTCACTTCCTTTCTCTCTGCTGATCTGGAACTGCGGAGTGACCCTGATTTTTCAGAGTAAACGTGTTGGCATGCCTCCTTAAATTGAGTTTGATGAATTACCTGCATGCCCACCTCACGGACATTAATAAATCAAACACAAAGTGTGTGTGATCGGAGCGCAGAGATGGCGCAGTGCGAGAAAGCTGATAAATCATGTGTGATAAGAGTTTTGCTGTGCTGTCATTTCGGGAACCCTGGGGTCAGCTTCCCTCTTAGGGCCGCACATACAAACTCCCAGCATGCCATTTATATTCATTCCCTTTGAGTTTGAGAGGAAAATATTTTGTACAGTATCTTTTTGTGGGTATCTATACAAATGGAGGTATTGATTGACTGTATTATTGATGTATTATTGTAGCCTGGCTAACATCAGACCACATCTCATTGAGATTGAGGCGTGGTCTGGGAACCACATGTTCAGTTCTCGTATTTGAAGCGTGGTTTACGAATGCCCAGAACCGTTTATTTGGGTGCTCGAATGTCTATCAAATGTATACGTAGCTCATAGCCAATCGTGTCAATTAGATGACGTATGTAGAGTGACAGAAATTAGACGAGGAAGAAAACGTTGGGTCAGAGATTTATTTGCGTTCTAAACTACTTCAAACAATATCTAAGTTCGCATCTGCTGCCATGTTGGATCCATGCACTCTTAGAAAAAAGGGTTCTATATATGTAGCATAGGGTTCTTCACTCAACTGCAAAGGATCTTTTATGCAAAAAAAAATTATGATGATGACAAGAAAGAACCCTTTTTGCACAAAGGTTCTTTAAAGGCTATTATTCATTCATATATTACATTATTCTGCAACATTTTGCAGTTGTAATTAAATTGTTGTTTATTAAACTGTTGTAGTAACTTAATATCCCATTTTAATCATGCTGATTTTTGAAGGATAAAAACTGAAATGGCACTCTTCGTCTGATATTGATTAATTTTTAAGACCCCCATATCTTGAATTTTGTGATCATTCATGCATTGCATTTTATGGGTTCCAAATACGTAGCGCTTTAGAACCTTTTAAGGTTCTATATAGAACATTTTCTTCTAAGAGTGTAGGTTTTTAAACAAACTGCTTTGGTGTGTTGCATAGACGTCATCATCGTCTTGCTGCTCCCTCCCCATTCTGTGATTGGTCCCTTCGCTGAGGAGAAAATTTGGTCTATGGTACTATCCAGACTGAATAAAATCACGCTGTGCAAAGGCATTATGGGGAAACCCAGGCTAGTATTATTGTATAGTACTTGATTATTGTATAGTAATATTGATGCCAACATGAAATTGAAGTCAAAACAGACTTTAAATTAGAGCAAGTTTGCATGAAGCAGGGATGTGATTTACCAACCTAAACAGTCCCAAGTGAATTCTGAAAATTCTGTAAAAAATGTAGTTGGGATTATTTACATTTTACATGTATTCATTTAGCTGACACTTTTATCCAAAGCAACTTACAATTGCTATATATGTCAGAGGTCGCACGCCTCTGGAGCAACTAGGGGTTAATTGTCTTGCTCAGGGACACATTGGTGTCTCGCAGTGGTTTCGAACCCGGGTCTCTCACACCAAAGGCATGTGCATTTTCTCTGGCTACATTTACATTTTAAATTCATTCATTTAGCTGACGCTTTTATCGAAAGCGACTTACAATTACTATATATGTCAGAGGTCGCACACCTCTGGAGCAACTAGGGGTTAAGTGTCTTGCTCAGGGACACATTGGTGTCTCACAGTGGATTTGAACCCAGGTCTCTCACACCAAAGGCATGTGTCTTATCCACTGCACCATCTCCACGACCGGACTATGACGATTGAAATCCTCAAACAATTACTAAATAAATGCAAAATGTTATATGTTCTAATACATTTAGTTCATGCGCGCAGGACACCCTTAGTCTGTTTGCCAGAGAAAGTCCAGATTAATTGTTTGTTTAGCATGTAATTCTTTATTTTTCTTATATGTTTGCTTTCCCCAAGACGGCAAAGGCGACGAGAGCGCACAGGAATGAGACGACAATCAGCCTCATAGGAACGAGTGCCGGCAAACTGTGTGAAGGCAAACATCTCACCAATTTTGTCCCACGCCAGGGAGTCGCCCACAAGCACTGGGAAAAGAGTTGACCCCCACTTCATTCACCGTCTTTCCTTCTATTCTACCTGTATTTCCTTTCCACTTCTTCATACTGATAATAAATCAAATATATAGCTATATAAAAAGGAACAAATGAGAGTTTGAATCAGAGTGCAGGGATTGTGGAGCTAGAAGAGGGCTGCTATACCTCACTTGACATGCTGCTTGATCAATAGTTGTTGTTGTTTTTTAAATATGGCATCCTGGTGCTGGATTTGGACTGGTTTGAATTAGGTAGATTGGTCAATCCAAAAATCACCCTGACACTTTTAACCACAAGCTGATTTGCAATACTATACAGTAGATGAAGTGCAAAGCCAAGGCTGAATTTTCCTTCCTGCAGAGCATAATAATGTAAGATTCAGACCAAATATGATTCGGTTTCACAGCCCTGTCCATCGATTATGATTTCTTTTAGGTGAAAAACACTAAAATGGCTGTAAATGTTCCGTTTGCGCACGAGTGAGTGTGTGTATATACCGATGATGTCACTTTAAAGAGGCTTTCGCTTCGTGTTTGAGCTTCAGAACCAAGTCAGGTCAAACGAGGAGAACATCGCTTGATTGTAATCTCCGATGGAGTGGTGACATTCCTCCCTTCTGCACGCTATATAACAGAGGCGTTGAAACGACGCGACGCTCGCAGAGCCTCCCTTTTAATCTCTCAAACGAGCATTGATCATGTTTCATCTTCAAAGCTGCTCTGTCTACTGCGATTGCCTGTTAAAAAAGGAAAACCTCAGTTGTGTCAGACTGACGTGGTTGTTTTTGATGAGTGCGCTAACAAATCTATTCCCTCAAGTGTATCTAGATGCATGCCAGCATTGTTTGAAATGTTTTATTTACAGTCCCTCTCTCTCTATCGGTCTCCCTCCCTGTCACACGCATAAACAGATATCATTTGCAAGCTCTCAATATTTTTACCAGATTGTCTCTGCATTTTCAAAAATCTGCCTTATTTCATGAGATAGGTAGTACATAATCACAAAATGGTGATGGCAAAAAAAAAATAAATAAAAAGCAAATAGTAAGTGTGTGGCTTTGAATGAATTAAATGCTAATTGATGAGTGATGCATTTCTTTTAAACAAATCAAACATGTTTTCTGTCTTTTTGTTTGGGTTTTTTATTTGGTTGTTTGGTTTTTTTTTTGCATATGATTTGTTTTGGTTGATGATGATTAAAAAGTGTATTCAAAAGGTTGATTTACTCCTTTAAGTGGTGCCATACTGTATATCAGATGAACTTATGCCTTCATCCTTTGATGTTTGCTTTGCTATAAAACAACTATGAATAAAGTTATAAAGTTGTTTCCCTGGGCATGATGTCTGTGTGTTCCTTTCACAAAAACACAAAAGGATTTTTCCAGTGGCTTTTGGATTGCTGCAGAAAACAGGTTCTGTGACGAACAAAACATGTAAAAAATCATTAGCGTAATAATTAATAATCTTCACAATTGAGTGTAAGTTTTATGAATTTTGAAGCTTAAAGACAATCGTCAGAAGTCAAAAGCTAAACTACACCACTGTCGCATGGCTTTAACATCACCATCACTAAACTTCTAGCAACTCTTCACTCTTAAGAAAAAAATAATTCCCTCGAAGTTTGAGTTTTAATAGTTTGCAAGAGCGCGATCATAAACACAATGAGAATGTGAAAGCAGACTAGAGAGAGACTGTTCGAATGATGATGTTTAATGTCTCCAAAAACCTTTGTACTAGTCCCATTTAGTCACTTTAGCAACAGCTTTTTACAAGACAAATAAAAGCTATAAAAACCACACCGGCCATTACTGATGTATTTTATATTGTAGAATAAAACATGAAAATATCTTGTGTTAACCACTGAAATTCAAGCATTTAACCAAAAAACAGTTAAAAAATACAGTTGATTATTGGACAATGGAACCAGAAGTGCTGAAATGCTAACTTGTTTCCGGGCCTGCACAAAAACCACTCTATTATAATACATTTTTCCTTCAGCATTCAGCCTATCCAGAACATTTGATGGAAAATGTCTGTTTTGTGATTGAAAACTGTGATTGGGATAGTTCAGGTTTGGAACAACTATGAGGAGGTAATGGCAACATTTTTATTTTTGGTTGAACTATCGCTTTAAGATTGCTTAAATCACCTCTCTTTCCCATTCTGACATTCAGTTTGGAGTTCAGGAGATTGTCTTGACCATGACCACACCCCTAAATGCATTGAAGCTACTGCCATGTGATTGGTTGATTTCATAATTGCATTAATGAGAAATTGAACAGGTGTTCCTAATAATCCTTTAGGTGACTGTATAATGCGTGTCACTAAACTCGAGATGTGATCCCTTTAGGAACTGCTGTGTGTTCATCTCCAGAGAGATCCAACAACCTGTGGAGCCCT
This sequence comes from Cyprinella venusta, assembly GCA_038021265.1. Lineage (NCBI taxonomy): Eukaryota > Metazoa > Chordata > Actinopteri > Cypriniformes > Leuciscidae > Cyprinella > Cyprinella venusta. The sequence continues at coordinate 19,572,763 of CM075869.1, read as the reverse complement.
GGACGGTATTCCAGACGGCCTGAATAAATTGAAAATATCTAAGTTACTAACAAGATCATCTGATGTTTATTGCCAAAATAAACTTTTAAAATAACTTAAATTTTATATTAATATCTACTCACTGTTTTACGTTTATATTCTTGTATTTGAAACCCAGTAGCTCATTTCTGATGTATTAAACTGATGGCGTCTGTCTTTCTTACTCTCACCTGTGCTGCTCCGAACAATAAGGACAACAGCCCTTAAATGCATGTCACAGGTAAACACATTTACCTTATCAAACCTCTCAGCAGACCGACCTCCACCACAGGCACAGACAGACATGGAGCCTCTTCACAAGGTTCTCATTGTGGTGTGCGGTAATTACTTTGCTGATAACTTGTCCCCAGGGCTGTTACTATGAATTATTACACACCCCCACACACACAGTAAATGATTTGTGTCACTTTGCTTTTCTCCTCAGCGAGAGGACACTGAATCACCAGGATGCGGTTGGATCCGCAAGGCCAGTGGACTTTTAACGATCACTTGCTGGAGAGAAATTGAAAGGTGCGAAATTAGAGAATGTTACATGGTGGATTTGAACAAGCAAAACAAAACATCACTTTAATTTAATCCATTAATGATTTGTTTGTGAGAAAGCTATCAAAAGATCCAGGTTGTGGTGAATATGCATTACAATTCATAAATAAAATGGGCCAGATCTGTGGCTTCTCAGCACGACTCATTCTTTTGCTCCCTGGTTCCCTGCTGCTACCATTAACACACCATATATTTTCATAACATATTCCCCATCTAGGTAGAATGAATAAAAGAACCCTGACAGCCCAGCAGGGCATTTGCACAGGACCCGTACCTCAGCTGTGCTGCATGCGATGAGGAACAGAGCAATGCAGCGGGAAAAAGAACAACAGAGAGAAAGCCAAGGAGATATGCAGCTCATGTGAGTCTCTTTGGCCGGTGCATAATGTATCGCCTCTGATTCCAGGCAGTGTTTCTGATGTTTTATTGGTTTTGACAGGGTGTAGTTCTGGGAGGTGTTAGAAAACAGAACAATGTTGTTCTGTACAGTCTTGCTCTAGATCATGCATACTTTGTAGCCGTATAGCATCTAAATGATCTGTTATTCAGATAGTTGACCTTTAACATTTTCAACCATTTTTTGTTTTTGTAAACCAATTTGTCCTTTTTTATATATATATTATTGTAATAACTGAAATTTTTAGGAGAGAATTTAAACTTGAATTTAAATCCAAGTAAATGTATGTGTTTGGTGTGCCTTTGTCTGTTTAGAAAGGCAGTTTGATTCACAAATCTTACATGTCAAGCTGTATTTGTCCGCAAATCAAATGGATGCAAAAGAATGTCAGTAACCAAACAGTTGGTGGATCCTATTGAATTCCATAGTATTTTTTCTCCATACTAAGAAAGTCAATGGGGTCCCAACTGTTTGGTTACCCATATTCTTCAAAATATTTTCTTTAGTGTTCACCAGAACACTAAAGTGGAAGCTATTTTACTTTATAGTTTTAAATATGGATATTTTCTTTACATCGCATCGCTTCAAAAGGCCTTTATTATTCACCCCGTGCTGTCTGAAGTTCGTGTATGATGGATAAATGCAGTTTTATGGACTTCAAAACAAACACAACAATAGGGGATTATCACACTTCCGGGTTTCATGGGTCGGGATTTGTCAACTTTTGTCCACTTCCGACGCAGTTCAACAATGACTGAAATGAAGGCTAAATGTCACTCCTCTGTTACACTTTGTAAATCTAACCAACAACGCCAACCCCACTTAAGTTTTCATGGATTCCCGACTGAATTGAGTATAAGGAAGAAGTGGATTAAAGGGGTTCACCGAGATGAAAGTCCAAACTTTAAAATAAAACAAGTTAGCGCGTGCGTTTGTTCAGGTGAAATACATACATTATAATGGCTGTATTGGCCCTTTACAGGTATTTTAATAGGTAAAAAGTTGTAGGTGAGTTATAATCAGTCAGATTTAACCCTCATGAATATTATCAACTAATTTCAGGGCAGAAATAACCTTCTAATCAATAAGTAGAGACTTTAATCACTTTTGGCAGGTGAAATACATGCATTATAATGGTTGTATTGGACCTTTACAGGTATTTTAATAAGTAAAAAGTAGTAGGCAAGTTATAATCAGTCAGATTTAACCCTCATGAATATTATCAACTAATTTCAGGGCAGAAATAACCTTTCAATTAATAAGTAGAGGATTCGATCAAATACTGCAGTATAATGGTTGTATTGGCCCTTTACAGGTATTTTAATAGGTAAAAAGTACTGGGTGAGTGATGTTTATTTGCACGTTATGTCTGTTTGATCCACATAAAAGCAACTGCATTCGTAAAGAGAATGGGCGATACATCTTTAACACTGCGCCAACTCGGCCATCGATTTTCGACAGACCATCACTTTTCTGCTCGACAGGCACTTTAGTGAATCAGACTAATTTACCAGGGATGTCGTATAAATAAACCTGTGTAGTCATTCAGTTCGCCAGAGTAATCGGTGATTCAGCGGAAGTGGCAGTGTGCAAAGAACACTGAATGCGGAAGTACTACGTGTCAGCGTGATAAAAGGATATTTTACAATATAACTCCGATTTTATTTGTCTCAAAGAAGAAAAGAAACTTCGACAGAACACCCGTTCATACAGTATGAAAAGTCTGTGAAACTAATTAAAATGATATAAAAATTAAAAAAATGGTAATGCTTCCTTTTACAGTACACTACTTACAGTGTACTTACAGTGTAGTTACCTAGAAAGTACTGCTAATATAAGGTAAGTACATGGAACAGGGGTAGGTTTAGGGATAGTTTCAGGGTTAGTACTAATTATTACCCAGTAATTATAGTTACTAAAATAAGTACATAGTTTTTACATGGGTAACTGGACTGCAAAAGGAAGCGTTACCGAAAAAATAATGAAAACTGTTTGTAATAATGAAAAAAAAAAAAACATCCCGATTAAATCGTGACAGAATACTCATTTGGGGGGTTATTTATTCTCTTAAGAGTTTTTTGCCCTCTCTCTGTAACTGTAATTGTGACTGCACCAGCTCATTTGTGATTATCAGACATTGGTGTTTAAACCGGCAGGTACAGTAGATCTGGGGTGTGGTTTACAGACAGCGAGACAGCATGAGTGCTGACAGCAGTGCAGCCGTGTCTCCTCATTTTCTCTTCTGGAGTTAAAAGCCTGCTGTCATTATGAACAAACCCACCTCTGGTAAAGTCAGTGGCTCTGGCATAAAGCTGATAAGGAATCAAGATCACAATTATGATTTTCTTTCCATTTTATTCCCGTCATCCAAAACAGCAGTGCTTCACCCCTCTAATAGTCTCAAATTACAGGCTGGATCACTCTGTCATTACTCAAGGACTCAATTACTTTGTGAGAGGTGCGCTTGATTCCTAAATTACTATCTCTGTAAAAAGACATGAACAATTTCTATGAATAAGTCCTATTTTTCCGCTGTTTTCTTTTGCTCACTTGAGACTTTTTTTTTCATATACTGTATAGTAAAACAACTGACGCTATAGTCACCAGAGGTGTAACAAAAAGAGAGTAAAACTTTAAAAGTAAAAAAATCTGCCTTTCTCTGCCGTCAGTTCGTTTTAATCTGAACATCATTTGGCTAGCTCTCCATTCATCTTACACACCTCGTTTAAAATCCCTTTTTTTCTGATACAAGCCCATCATTTCTCCCGAAACCAATATAGATCCTAACCACTATATTCAAGACTTCCATCAGTCCTTGATAATGCTGCTTTTGAATATCTGTCACTCCACTATAACTTCATGCTCCATTTGTCTATTCCCCCTATATCCCGCAGAATAATGTAAGAAAGGGGTGAGCGACAGAAAGAATGTGCCAGAGTGAGGAAGTGAATGGAGAAATCAATTGGCACCATTCTAAAGAGTCTCAAACACGTCCTATCTCCAGGTGTGTGTCAGACAGAGACAGGTTTGTCCCCGGGGCCCCTGCCATGGATCCCAGCACAGGACATCAGATTGCCTGACACTAAGCATTCACTTGTCACTCTCCTGAAGAGAGACGGGCCGCCTCCTGTCCAGTCAGAGCTGCTGGCATGATTGATCATCTAAAGATGGAGGAGAGCACAAGAACTGAGAAATTAGTCAGTGTTTAGTAGTAGCAGAGTGAGTGATGGGAGCAAACTGTCTAGTCCATTTGATAGTAACCCAACAAATCACAGATGGCGATGGTATTAAACTGAATTTGCAAAATATAAGTTCAGCGAGAGAGAGAGAGTGTGTGTGTGTACTTAAGTTTGGGACAAATTATTTTTTTTAAATATGTAAAAATGCAGAAAATTGTGTGTGATTAGTAGGTTTAGTGTAGGGGACAGCGCAGTATCATCCCAAGATGTCATTTAACTGACGTCTTGGGATGTCTTTTGACCATACGTCAGCATCAGCCGTTTTTGGGTACCCTTTAACGTCGCTTAGATGACGTTATCTAACACAGTCTCATCCCAAGAAGTCATTTAACTGACGTCTTGGGACGTCTTTTGACCATACGTCAATATCCGCCTTTTTAGGGTACCCTTTAACGTCAGTTACATGACAATCCTGGGACGTCATACAACTGACGCTTTACCTTTAACGTCAGTTAGGTGACGGGGTAGGTTTAGGGGTAGGTTTAGGTCTGGGGTAGAGTTAGGATCCGAAAACGTCATCTAACCGGCATTTAAGGGTACCCTAAAAAGGCGGATATTGACGTATGGTCAAAAGACATCCCAAGACGTCAGTTATATGACATCTTGGGATGAGACTGCGCTGCGTTATTGGATCCTAAAAGGTAAAGCGTCAGTTGTATGACGTCCCAGGATCGTCATGTAACTGACGTTAAAGGGTACCCTAAAACGCCGGATGTTGACGTATGGTCAAAAGACGTCCCAAGACGTCAGTTATATGACGTCATGATGTATGACGTATGATATCAGTTATTATCTTGGGATGAGACTGTGTTATAGGGGAATAGAATATACATTTTTTACAGTTTAAAAAACATTATGTCTATGACATGTCCCCATTTAAATAGCTAAGTAAACGTGTGTGTGCGTGTTAATGTTCAGTAGGTTTGCCGAAACTGGATGGGGGTCTATTTCTAGAGCTAAACTGAAAATATTTTACTTTTACGTATTTATTTTAAGAATTGCACAAATATTTATTTGTGTTATCTTCTCAATACAATTAGTGAATGCCATTAAATAAATATAGTGTATCCATCTTATTGTAATGTGTTTAACTTCATAGAAAACTTTATATTTATCTGCTATGAAATATCTGAGATCAGTTTCAGCCTGGTTCACTTGAGATCAACTCTCCTACTGACTAACCACTGACATTTCAAAACATTATGACTTTTTATCGCTTGGTTAGTTTGATACAAGCTCTGAAACCTTTCGGAAAGATTTCAAAGCTTTGCGATTCAGAGTTTCAAGCGTCCATCACTATGAATAGTAAGTTACATTTAACATGAGATGGCTAGTTAGAAGTTAACTGCAAGAGATTAATTTGAAGTATTCTATTTGTATTCGGGTTTACTCAATTCAGTTCAGTTTCTGCTATACAAAATGTTTGAGTTGAGTTTGCATTTTAATGCAAACTTTTTTTTTCTAGAATATGAAACAATTGTTGAATATGAAACCAAAACTAAAGTAAGCACTAAAGTATTTTTTTTAAGTTTAGATCACACACATAGACCCAAAGTGCTTGACTTTTCTCATTATCTTCTTCAAATCCAATAGAGATTATATCAAATAGAGATTATATGTCAAGCATGTGATTCATGAATTGGTGATCGAAACCAAAAGGTGATGGAATTCGTGTCTCAAATGACAATGAAACAAGGGCTCAAAGGTCAGAGGTTTCTTAATGGGAATTTCTTGCAGGGGAATATTAGTATCTGGCATCCAAGAAATAACAGACTACATGCAATCCATACACAAGCAGGATGTTTGAGACCAAGTCAATGGCATTTGTGCATGCACCACAGGCTGCCGGGCCCTAGGCTTTGAGACCATGCAGACATTTCATTATCTAGAGACAGCATTCCCTCTGCTGAACCCTGAACCTGCACCATTATATAACAAAATTGATGATCAATGGTATACGACTCGGCCTGGATCCTGTCACGCTTAGTGCTGAGGGTTTGGGGACACCTGGAAAGCCACTTCCTCTGAATTAAGTTTAATTTGCTGTGGAATCTCAGTGACTTCATACTTGCTAAAATGGAACGTAAAGACTCGAGATTTGCCAAATGAGACTTCAGATGAATTCTTGAAAAGCTGTTAGGATGCAATCGGTCCTGAGATTACTATAGATGAATCTGAAAGGTCATTTATTTAGTGTTCGTGAGCACTGCAGACAAGAGACAGTGGCCTGCAACGATTGACGAGCCCGTGCCTGAAGAGAAGATTCGAAACGACATCGCCCTAAGCCCCTCGGATCGTCTGATCAAGTGTGTGAGCCCGCAAATAACGTGTATTGATGAGGGAGTGTTAGTGGAGTTTGATGGCTGGGAGGAAATCCCCGCCCACAAACCCACCATGGTGGATGTGATCACTATGGTCACTGGAACAGTTATTCGATTATTGGATGTGGTTGAGGAGGTTCTGTCCAGCCTTGACTCTCCTGTTTCACCGCTGGTTCTGCCCAGACCCGGATCTTCTTTGATCCCTTTCTCTCACTGCCTCCTCCATCCTTTTTATGATATTTTTTATAGTCCTTTTCTGTCCTTTCTTAAAGTTGGCGTGAAACAGAAGTTGAGATTGTCATTTTTTCCTTGTTGTGACGTATATCCGAGTGAAACGGCTTCTGAAATTAGAACAAATGTAGGGCGAGGCTTGATTTATTCCTTCGGGAATTGATTGGATTGGAGGTTGGGCGTTGCAAACAAAATGGAGGCAGATTTGAATGCGATTCTCTGAGAGGCAGTCCACCGACAGCCCAACGCATTCTCATCCTTTAGCGTCATATAGAACGTTATATGACAAAACGCCGCTATACTATGCACATGGCACCCGTTATCGTTAATATAACACGCGCTGTGATGGGTAGGTTTAGGTGTGGGGTAGGGTAGGGTAGTCTCATATTACGCTAAAGGATTTATGACGACTTGGGTTCGCGTGAATATTAACGATAAAGGGTGCCATGTGCGTAGTATAGCGCCGTTTTGTCATATAACGTTCTATGTGACGCTAAAGGATGAGAACGGGCTGGATAGCCGCACCCTCATTGGATCTGGCCGCACCCTTTCGCCATTCCACGTGACCAAAATAGAAGAGAGGTAGTTTCGATGGGGGGAGGGAAGGGTAATGTATTTGATTAAAGATTATAAGGGTACATTAATTTTTTTTTTTAAAAAAAGAATGAAGTGCACGGATAAATAATTTATATTAAACACTATACTTTTACTTTCAACTTTTAAATACTTTTAACTTTTATATTACATATAAAAAGAAGATTTGTCAAATTTGATTTCATGCTGACTTTAAGCTTGAAAGCCTCAGTCCTCATTGATTATAATCACATGTAAAAAAAAGTACGTGTATCCAAATTTCTCTGCTGCTAGTGTTTATGGAAGTAATATACCTTTAGAACAATGTGAGGGTGAGTTTTGAGTCAATCATTTTTTTAAGAGGAAACGCAGAACTCAACTAGGAGATTTAAAACATCAAGATATACGATAAGAGCATTATAAAAATGCTTGAACAGTTTCTTTCAATTACTAAAAAAGTATAAAAGTAATAAAATGAAATGTTAGCAGAGTTCATGTTGGCTACAAACCTTAATCTCCCTGCAAATATGAGGTTAAAAGAACCAGAAACACTATGTAAAAAAAAAAAAAAAAAAAAATTGCTGTATCAAGACAAATTTGTCCTTGAAGTTTAAAGAGCATTTTAGGCTTCAGACTCTTCCTCACAGCCTTTAAAAGCATTTTGCTAGCAGTGTGGAGTCAGGCTCAGACAGAAAGTGATATTTGGTGGCTTGAGATGGTTGGGAAGATGATGTGTTGTTAGTGGGGTGAGACTGAGGCCTCAGACTCAGCTGGCTGTTGGTGTAATTGGGGAGGTCGGGAGGGGGGCCGCCACGGCTGGTCGGACCCATATGCAGCGCGTGGTGGTGGGGGATCCGTGCCAAAGTCTTCTCCCTGCTGGTGGACACGCTCCAGCACATGATGCTGCTGGTGCCCAACACCTCATGCTGCTGGCCAGCTGTCATTCCTCTGACAGACCCTGACGCCCCGGTCATGCCTATTCATGGCAACGCTAGATGGGAAACCAGCAAAGCCAAGCTATGCGATTATAAAAGCGATCAAGGTATACACCTTTGTAAGTAACTTTAGCTGTCGTGGCAGACCAAGCAGCTGAAAAGGCATTTATACATAAATGTGTGGCAGTTTAAAAGTATATGTTCCAGCATTTTTGGTAGTTCCGATTGGCTGTCCGTGGTGCAATGCACTGTGGGTTTATGCTGTTCTGCTCTCACCCTTTTGCAAAAGTGTAGTATCATTAATGGTGTTCTTATTGACACACATTACTGTTTTTAACTGAAATTGTTTATAGTTTATTTTAGTAGAAAATATATAAGCATCTCATAAGGGAAGCCTGTTTCTGACTTTGAGTAAACATATAAATCTTTAAGTCATAATATCGAGTCATTATTTATTAGTCATTATGGGAAAGTTTCATAATTAGATTTTTAGCAACACTTTACTTAAAGCCTTTATGTATGATGTTTTATTTAATGCATCATATAGTATTTTTCATAAACAATTGTTACTGAAGTTTTAGTTACACTATAATATTTGGAGATTCCTTGTTACACAAATTGGTTGTTTGTGTTCTTTTTATTTTTTTTAAGTTGTTCAATGAATAGATAATCATTATAATGTATTCTAACCAGTGTTACAATTATTCATGAGACTATATTATGAATTATAAGTGCATTACAAGGTATAATTTATGCATTAAAGGGATAGTTCACTTTGAAATTAATTTTTGATATGTTTTACCTCAAGGGCATCCAAGAGGTGTCTTTGTTTCCACAGTATTTTCAATTTTGCTATTTTTAGGTTAAACCGTTCTTGTCTGTCAGTCATATAATGGAGGTATATGGGGTCCTCCTCAAAGAGCATGCACAGAGAAGTCCAAATTAAACATGATTTAATGACTCGTACATGTAAGTACACATTGATGGCCTAAGACACGAAACGAGCGCTTGCGCAGACAGACGCGCCCTCGCCCTCAGATCACTTGGACGTGACTGTGATAGGTAAAAACGATATAAATACTGTTCATTTTCTCACACAAACTGCTTGTTTCGTGTCTTAGGCCATCAATGTGTACTTACATGTACGAGTCATTAAATAATGTTTAATTTTGACTTCTCTGTTCATGCTCTTTGAGGAGGACCCCATATACCAGCATTATATGACTCACAGACAAGAACGGTTTGACCTAAAAATATCGAAATTGAAAATACTGTGGAAATAAAGACACCTACATCTTGGATGCCCTTGACGTAAGCTAAAACATAAAAAATTAATTTCAAAGTTAACTATCCCTTTAAATATAAAGCTATAGTTTTTTTCTTCTAAATTTTACAATATGTCAATAAATATGAGAAAGATTCTCATCATTATAAGATACCATGAAATGATTAGGGAATGTTTCTTGTTATTATGATATCGTTAGCCATTATTATGAGAAATGTTCTCAATATAATGGTGAATGATTTTCTCATTATTATGAACTATAAAATATTCATCTTTTTTTGCTCAACTGTGGCAAAACGGACTTCCATACATAAATATTACAAGAAAATCTAGTATTTAAAGTTAATTAAATATGTTTTAATAACATATACATTTTTTATTTTGTGAATTATCCATTTTTGCCTTTAAGTTTCCATGAATGGTCAGGTTTGATTTAATTTGACATCAAGTTATCTTAACAGTATTCTATGATACATCCATCAATACAAACACTGTAATATACATTTGAATATATGTTTAATTATAGTGGATGATAACGAAAGTTTTTGACCAGTGGTGATGTGCCGTTTACCAGGTGAAGCACAATTAGAAGTGTGATGAAAATTGAGGTGAAGCTGCTGGCACAGATGCTCCCACCCCTGCCTCTCTCTCCACCCGAGCGCCCAGCCGCCCGTCTGCGCACTCGAGCGTGTGTCAGGAGAGGAATCGATTCCCTTCACACTGGGCGCTATATTAATTAATGCTCCTCACTCCCACTGTCACAGTCCCTCTCACCCTCTTCCTGTTTTTCTTCGTCTTGTTCCACTTCTCTGCTTGTTTTCTCTCATCTCCGGACCACTTCCTCTTTTTTAAAGACTGTTAAACATCACAAGGCTGCCTTCTCTTTGTAATAAAACACCCCGGAAGAAAACAATAGTTTATTAGATTAATGCTGACAATCACCATAAACACATGAAAACGCAGATATATCCTCCCAGCATCAATGTGCCATTTTTTTTTTATCTTTTATTATTATTTATACTCACTGACACTGTCTTTTTTAGCAACCAGATGTCTGCAGGGCACAATTTCATTTATGAGAAAGACAGAAAGTGAAAGCGGTGGGAGAACTGTAGTGTGCTACTGCCCCCATCTGACCGCCGTAGTGCATATCAGTTTATCACTGTATGAGGACACATTCAGAGCTTGAACATTCGGGTATTTAAACACGTTTAAAGACATGTAAGAAATCATATTATACACCATGGCTGCACCAAACATTATATACACGCCATTTGCAACCATGCACTTAATTTAGGAGAAACTATACTGTCAGTGTGAGGAAGGTGAGCAAGCAGGCCTCTCTGGGGAGGCTGAGAGAGATGGCTCTACTAAGCAGTGAGAGGGAAATCAGATCACCTTGAATTAGCATAAACTATCTTCAGATGGAGATACACACGCTCTAAATGCAGGCAATCCCAATTGGAATAACTTCTAGTGTTGGATTACTATTGGGTTCAGCCGGGTCATTTAGCACTTAAAGAAAGTCCCCCGAGGCACCGGGAGCATTCAGCTTGGACAAATTGCACCACCGCTGTGGCAGGTCTCCACCAGAGGGAGGGCGCCTGGGGAACTCACTGGCTCAATTTACACAGTTCAGAGATGAAGCTTGGCACCTGGAGAGAGAGGTGGAGAGAACTGTGGGTAACTGAAGTGACTACACAGTTTGTGCAAAGATTGCGGATCATCACTGATTCCGATTAGGTGACCCTGACAGGGTCAGAAAGGTTGAGCCTGGCTCTGAAGGATGGGAAAACAGCAGCATTGAACTTAAAGGGATACTCCACTTTTTTTTTTAATTTTACCATTTCATTTTACCACTCTCCCAGAGTTAAACAGTTGAGTTTAACTGTTTTCGAATCCATTCAGCCTATTTTCTGATATTTAGAAGAATATCAGTAACCAGACAGTTTCTGGTCTCATTGACTTCCATAGTATATATTTTTTCCTACTATGGAAGTCAATGAGACCAGAAACTGTCTGGTTACTGATATTCTTCTAAATATCAGAAAATCAGCTGAATACATTTGAAAAGTGTTTAAGTCTGGGGGAGTTGTAAAATGAGCCTATTACCAAAAAAAAAAAAAAAAAAAAAAAAAAAGAAAAGAAAATAACTGACCAAGCTCAGAACTTTAGATTTACGATATTAACAAACGGTATGAATTTTTGAAAGCTAAATTTTGCCTTCATGTGCAATTGAAAATGTCCTCCTCCCCACCTCTGAAGTGATGAGTTTGTCGCATGCATTTGCTTTGTTATCAGAGAGAACATGGAAATCTTGGAAGCCGATAGTTTCATTATTGCTATTGTTACTTGGGGAAATCTTATTAAATGCAAAATGTTTAGAAGATATTTAGTCACTATCACAGGCCTTGCATAACCTGGGAAAAGATGGAGTCTTCACATGGAGTGAGTTCCAAACATTTCTATACGTGATGGCCAACCTCGCTAGTGAAAGTGAACTCAGAGCCGGGAAGGCTCTGTGGACCATTTCAGCCCAAACTCTCTCCTGCTCGAAAGAACCAGACCTAACGATTTTGAATTTGAGGGCTGTCCCTACAAAAGGTTAAGTGTCATTCAAACTGAAGTGAACTGGTTCTGGAGAAAGTGGAGTAAACTGGCTGGACCTAACCTGTTTTTGAGGTGTTAGTGGTACACTAAATGGCTAATGTGGCTACAGGAGACATCGTCTGGCTGGCTCAACAGAAGGCATTAAGGGGTTAGTATGCTTACCAGAGTTGTTAGGGTCAACACTGATAAGAAGGACATTGTAAGAAATGTAAATGTGAGAACATACCCCAGCTACCCAGTCTGAACTGTGAAGCCTATCCAAAGAGATAAAGTTAAGAAATTGTCAACTAATATCCCTGCTACAATCCTTCATAGGGTCATCAGACGACTGATTGTTTTACTTCCTATAGAAGAACAAGAGCAAAAACAAAGGTTATAACAAGGTGATTGACATGACCTCCTTGGGTTAGTGAACCAGGATGTCAAGTGGGAGGTGTTGCTTCAAGAAAGAATGTGTATTCACTTCAGGCAGTGCAGTGTGGTGGCTAAGCTGGAACTTGATGTTGTTGTGTTTCCAGGTGGGCACAATATACAGTCCTTCCAGAAAAACGCTGAGTTTTTTTGTGATTGCTGCGGGCAAAAATCCTTGATTATGCGGCCGTAGAGCATGTGACAGACAGTTAAACAAGTTCAATTTGGGAATAAAGTGTGTGATGCCAATCGCCTCCATGAGTCAGTCTGGCCTCTGCTATTTCAGCTGTGAGCTATCCCAATTTTTCTTCCCGACACAATGCGTTACAAGACCTTAATAAACACATCAAACTTATCCATGATAATAGGCCTATTAATAAATATGTGCAAAATATTACTTAGTAATGTGCATTGGAAAATATGTTATTTTCTACTTGTGAACTGGTATTTACCAGTGTGTTCCGTTCAAGTGTTTTTGTTGTCGTAATGTGGTAAAAATATGGAGATCCAGACCTGTTATTTAGCTAAAACTATTTTAGATTGCTTAAGTCATCTGCTACAGAAAATTATTTATAAAAACTGGAATGGTAAAAATATGTACTATTCATGATCTAGAAAACATACAGCATATTATTTACCATTTCAGTTTTTATAACAATGATGAGCCAAACAAGTTCTGTAGCTTTACAAAAGGAATATACTATAACGGGGTACTCTTAATTTGGCGAGCGGCTACTGGTGAATGCAGCGCGGAGAGACAAATTAAGAGCGGATGTGCAGTGTCGCGTTTGTGAAGCTTGCTCGATAAAGTTGTTTCAATTAAAGATTATCGAGGCTTAAGTGCAGTAAAGAGCGACAGCAGACAGCACTACGTGGAAGTGTGAGCGGTGACACACCACGTTTGAGTTTGCGGAAGACAGATTTGTTCCAGTGGAATGTGTTGGCTGTGGGAATGACGCAGTGACTTATTGTGAAGACTACGAAAGCTGTGAGTACGAAATAGTGCAAACCTCTTTTGTTTTTTGTCATCCAGAGACTTGTTTTTTTTTTTCTTTTTTCTTTTTTTTTTGCATTTCTCATGTTTTGGAGTTAATGGCTCAATGGGACTGTTCATGCGTAATCAAGTTTCACGCGTTAAGTCAGAGCACGTGAGTTTGAGATCGCTTTGGCCTCTAGTATGCAGTACGCATTTAATGAAGAGACCACTTTTCCGCTGATTCAAGAGTGAAGGTGCCATTACCCTGCCATTCAAGTGACATCTCAGTTTGATTCATCTTCAAGTTCATTTTCTTTTTGGGACAATCTGTGAAACGTTTGAGACAAAGTTGAGTGTAGTCTCATCAGACCAGGCAACATTTTTCCAGTCTTCACCTGTTCAATTTTGGTGAGCTCTTGCAAATTGTAGCCTCTTTTTCCTATTTGTAGTGGAGATGAGTGGTACCCGGTAGGGTCTTCTGCTGTTGTAGCCCATCCGCCTCAAGGTTGTGCATGTTGTGGCTTCACAAATGCTTTGCTCCATACAGGGCCGGCCCTGACCAATTTGCTGCCCTAGGCAAGATTTTACCTGGCGCCCCATGCATTACAGCCCATTTCACCCCATCATTTGTGTTGCCGATTATTTAGTGATATATATATATATATATATATATATATATATATATATATATATATATATATATATATATATATATAGCAAGAGCATACATTGAAGTCAAGTCCCCAATATTTTTATATAGCTCTTTTTAGCCTACAATACAGATTATTTCAAGCAGCTTTACAGTGAAAACAAGAAAATAATGCAAATAAGTTTGCTTCTCCTGTACAGCAGATCTAGATGAAAATAGTGTCATAATCAAGCTTAAGTATGTTCAGTGATGATTTATTTTGTTGCAATTTTTTATTATTATTTATTTCATTTATATATAGCCACTCTAGATAAAACAGTGATGTCATGTTCCAAATGCCATTCATGCACAAACTCTTCATTGAGCACTAGCAAAAGTGTTTGTTTGGGAGTTGATGGCAGCAATCTTCCACTAAATTATGGCACATTTCATGTTTTCAACATGAATGAAACTGCTAAATATCTTTAATGTGAATTTTACATGAAACATTGCTACTTTTAATAAACCTGTAGCTTATAAATATCGTTATTCATTTTGGCAAATAAATAAGAAATGCCATATATCCCAACTGTATAGTAAAACATTAAATAATAAAAGTGATAGTATGCGTCTAAAAAAGACTGACATGTTTGTTACAAATCGCATTGTCTGGGGGCTCTGCAAGAACACAGAACTACTGTTAGCATAAAGTTATAAGGTAAAAATAACTGCCATTAAATTATAGCATCTTAATACTATGCAATTAGATAAACTGTTCATTCATTACATCACTTTACCTCTGTCTTTATCCCCTTGTATCCTCTTCTTTTTGGCACTGTAGGCTATCGCAGCAGACTATAATGCTAATTTAAATGTGTCATGAAAATTCGGCCATCCGTCACAATGAGGAAACTTTCACCGTGTCTAGATGGCTGCGAGGCCCGTTTCTAAGGGAGTGCTTGAGTGTAATTTCCTCAAACGAAAGCAATGTTGTCTACATTGGATGCGGCGAGAGGCGACGCTAAACATACTGATCGCGCGTGCTCTGTTTCTGGCGCACTTCAAGCACTCGCAGGGCGGGGGAAGATTGATGCACCGGATTAGGGGGATTTAGTTACGTTTTTGTGGAGTTGTTTTGCTTTATTTTGTAGTATTTCGAATTAATGGTTTTAAAACAGTATTAGTAAAAAAATATATAAAAATTAAAAATTCACTCGTTCACTCATTTTGGCGTCCCTTGAGTTGGGTGCGCCCTTAGCATTTGCCTATACCGCCTATGCCACGGGCCGGCCCTGGCTCCATACCTCGGTTGTAACGAGTGGTTATATCAGTCATAGTTGCTCTTCTATTGGCTTGAATCAGTCGGCCCATTCTCCTCTGACCTCTACAGTAGCATCAACAAGGCATTTTCCTTTTCACACCATTAAACCCTAGAAATGGTTGTGCATGAAAATCCCAGTAACTGAGCAGATTGTGGAATACTCAGAACGGCCCATCTTAAATCAACTTTCTTTCCCATACTGATATTCAGTGTGGAGTTCAGGAGATTGTCTTGACCATGACCACACCCCTAAATGCATTGAAGCAACTGCCATGTAATGGGCTCTATGCATGGCGGTATTTCCAGTGTAGGTGTAAGGATGCTCGATAACTTCCGCCGATCGTAGAGTCCAATGCAATACCGAGAATTTATATTGAATTTTATACTCCATGGTTATACTAAAGAAACGTTAGTCACAAAAACAGATAAAACAGACACCCCTCGTTGTGTTTATGCTTCTTTTTAAAATTATATTAAATAAACATAACTATATATAAAATTACATCTAAACGTATGTACGTTTCATTTCAAAGTCGGGAGGACAGTAAATATTGAAGACTCTGCCATAATCCCGTTTTCCCCGGTTTTCCTCCGCTTTAATCTACACAACCGAAAATGGACAAGCATCCTTGCGTCAAATCCGGAATTTATGCGTGCATATAGCCTATTGGTTGATTAGATAATTCCATTAATGAGAAAATGAACAGGTGTTCCTAATAATCCTTTAGGTGAGTGTATGTCATACTTCATTTGTTGTCATATTCCAAATGTTATGTCTAACACACAGTGGTACACTTAACTTTCAAGTGATTTGTCAGTATATATATTTTTTTCCTTTATTTATTTATCAGGGACAATGCACAAAATACATTAATCATTACGAAGAGATGCTTTGTGCCATGCCGAAGCTAATTTTCATCCACAGTCCCCGGGCAGGTGCACACAATTTAAGACAATAAAACATTGCATTACAAAACAACTATCAATAGTAATATAAACCACACATAATCTATGAAAATCATATTAAAACAATCAGATGTACAGGATGAGAGAACATATTCAAAAGACCATCTCTACCCGTAATATCTACATTAAATGCACTGATGCTGACACAGCTGGTTTTCAAGAATGTGTTTCTTTAAGTTTCGAGAAAAATGGTTCACGTCTACAGACACGTCTACTGTTGGGGAGTTGATTCCATTGTTTTATAATTTTAAAAGAATAAGCTGTCTGTGCAAAGGCGGAGGATCTTTTCGGGATAGCCAAATTTTTGTGATCCGTTGATCGAGATGTTCGGTTTGTTTGTATCATTGGCTAACCTTAATCTATCCGAATGAGATATCGACCTGATTGAAAGAGGTGTATTATTCCTTTTCTAATCTGATGGAGAAAACATTGTTCGGATTAAAAAAACGAAACTGAAAGGACTGCGCATGTGCAATGATGTGGAAATAGTGTAATCCGTATGACGTGCGGAACAAGCTTTTCTTTTTATTGAATAAAGGTGTCGTATAAATTAGTGTCCCGTCATCCTAAAATTCTCCATTCACTCAGCATCTGTGAAGTGGAGCAGCACAATGTCCAATTAGTCCTTGTTTCGGATTCTCATCCACAGACTGGTTCTAAGCATGGAGGGACATTTGAACTGCATGATAAATATAAGCAGGGCAGCACAATGGTTCATATGCTCATTTTCTCCAAATTATGACCAGAAATGGATAAATATTAAAAGAGAACTCTGGCGCAAAATGAACCTTTGATCTAATAAAACATTGGTACCTAGTCAACCGTTCTCTGAGATTTGTTTTCATGATAATCAAATATAAAGAGTTTTATATCTAAAAACTTTAGATTATAACGCTATTATATGGGGGCATATAATTAAAAAGAAATCGCTAGTTAATACCAATGCCGTTCATACAGTTAAGAAGTTCGCCGAAATAATGCTTTTCTTATTAAAATGCATCCAAACTAAATAGTTAATTGATAACCCTTTGGTTCCACTATATTAAAAATATCCGCATCGATCAAAGCGCACCATGTTAAGTGACTGAACAGAGAGATAGCGCTTGGTGATGACAAGTGCACTTTAATTTGCTACAATACTGAAGTGAGGCAAGTATCCTTTGCACATAAAGCCATTTCTGAATTTTGATTACATTTTAGGGGAACTCTTTCCCTACAGCCTTAAAGTAATCACTTATAGTCTTAACAGAGAACTTGGTGCACGCTGGGAACTTTTAATCCATTGTGTAAACTTGGCCGTGTTATTCTGCCGTCTGGAGAGCTGTCAAGTGCGGCGGTGGACATTTCTCATCTGGGTTGATACAATGTGTTTTTTGGCTGAAGAAGTTCTTTGTCTCTGTTTCAGTGCGGGCTTGTGCAACTCCTGATAATTAAAACAGAAATGTGCACATTCTTCATTTTCTGCATCAGCTGCAGGTGTTGTGATTTAAAATTCATGTGAAATTATAGTGTTGACAAATCCACCAGGACAAGTGAAGTAACCTGACATGCATGTGCTAATGTTTAATATACAGTTTTCCAATAACTGTATGAGCAGCCATATAAATCCTCTCAAATATACTTGGCCCTGGCCCATCTTTATTTTTGTCTCCTCTTCTGTTGACCTTAGCATGGCATTTATACAGAGAAAATAAAGCTCTTAACAGCAGTAATATCACATTATCTCAATGCATGCCACTTGCAATATATTCCAGCACAGGCAATCACTTCAATAAACGCAGATGACAAGCAATGCATCAATCATTCAAACAGGCCTTCTCTTTCATATTTAACACCGTAACCTCCAACATCTGAGACAAGAACTGCTTGTCTCAAAGGAGGTTTTAATCTACTTCATGTGTTGTTGAATATCTCAGCAGTCAGGAATAAACAGATGCACTTGTGCATCTGGGAAAGTAAAACCTTGAGTCCTGGAGCAAACGCTGGCCTGGAGGTTATAGACTGAAGTTCACTGTATTTGAAATCAAAAGATATATTAGTGGTAGTGGTCTGTGGTTATTGGCGACATTGTGGATGCAACATCACACAAAAGCAATACAGTATTGGTCAAGTCATTCCACATCCAAAATGTAAAAAAACAAACAAAAAAAAAACATGATATTATTTGTGTAAATAAATATATTTGTTAAAAAAGGTTTTTGTTTAAACTTTGTGAGTAGTGTAGTATTGGAACCAGCACATTGAAGAAATATAAACCAAAAAATTAGCATGGAATGGTATTGTACGGAATATTGCAATACTCTGATAGAGATTCCTGCAGTTTTTCAATGTTAGCGCGACACCACACGAATCTAAAACACGAAAAAGACAGTGATCTGATGAATGCCCTCATGAATGCTCCTGAACAAGTTCTTTTTAGCGAGCCTAAAACATTCAGCGCAATTTTCAGTGTGATAACCGGACGAATGATTCTCATGAACTTTCATGAACGGGTTCTTTTCAGTGAGTCAAAAACAAAAACTGCAACTAGTGTAATCTGATTCCCAAACTAATGACTTTCATGAACTGGCTCTTTTAGCCAAATCAAAAACGTAGCTTCTCAACTACAAAAATGTTCTTTCAACTACTATACCTGAGACTGAAATCAGTTTACTGACAGTCTGTTCATATATGTAAATAAAGATACGCTTTGTCAGTAGAATGATATAGAAAACTAAGAATTTTGGCCCTCTACTACACATATTTTGATGGCACATGATGAAAATTATTCCACATCATTTCTTGGCTCATTCGGGAACATTTTATGATTTATTGATAATTCCCCCTCCCCTGACCCCAACAATTTTTTTCCAATAATGTTGTGCAACAATGGTACAGAATCGAGAAAATTATCATAATAAAATGCTCAGAGAGCAAGAAAAAAAGTTAAGAATCTTTTTCAAAAATGTCAAGAAATCATTAAGTAAAAAAGGTAAAACTCTAGAAACACATTAATATATTTGATTTGATACAGGCATAGGTTTGTATCATGAAGTGTGACATGTCATATCATGTTCTTCATGTAATGAGATTTCACTCAGTGTGAAACTCCAAAAAAAAAAAAACAGGTCTTCTGCTGTGAAACAGAGGTGTATGTTACAATTTTGCATATCACTTTGGGTGTTCCTGTGCACCCAGGAACTCTGCATCTTCCCTTCTTCACACTTTATTTGCCAGTGTGAGGTATTGTCCAAGACATCCTTGAAAAGTACCCCAGCCTTATCGCAGAAAGACTGAATCACTGAACATCCAAAATTAAAAAAAAAAAATAAAATCTGCAAAAATTCTTCTTACACTTTCATACACACGCACACACACACACACACACACACACACACACACACATTTCCTATGTTTAGTTCATGTCATTTTAAATAAGATTACTAGCGTGTGTCAGAAAAGGACGTCCCACATTCCATTTGTGCTTAATAGTGACATTTGTGCTTAATAGTGACTTAATAGTGACCATTCTAATTGGTTACAATAATTTAAAGGAACATGTTCCAAACATAGGGCTTAAGAAAACTTTTCATTGCCTGAGGGCAACGCTGTGCTGTACAGGGTTAGTGCACCACATTTTTGGTTTGTTGAGTGTTTTTGTTTAATAAATAGTTAAGTCCAATTTAGTTGTAAATATAGGTACCAAGACTGAAATTAATTATTAAATTATTAATTAATTAATTATTGAAAAAATTAGTTATTAAATGTCTGGATGAACACATTTCGCAAGAGCTATTTTAAATTCAAATCACTGAACATTGAAATGAATGATTGTTCTTCCATTTGAGTTTCCCTGTAAAGACAAAATGGATTTGTAACCTAATTTTCCTATATAACATTATACCGAATCATTGTTTGTTTAAAGGACAAGTTAGGTATTTTACACTTAAAGCCCTGTTTTAAGATCGTTTCTGATGAAATTGAACGGTTGAGATTGAAATTTGGGACCATAGAAACCGAAAATACTCGGGCCAGCAGCATGTGTCCAAATTTCAATCTTAACCGTTCAATTTCATCAGAAATAATCTTAAAACAAGGCTTTAAGTGTAAAATACCAAACGTGTCCTTTAAAATACTAGGCTAATAATCTGTGCAGGAACACCTGAATAAATAAGTTACACAACATGGCATATGAATCAAGTTTGTTGGAAACTAATTACGGCTTCTCTCGCTTGTGCAATTTATAACAGTGAGCTGCCTGCAGTCACACTTAACTTCTACAATGTGATTAATGACTTGACATTGGGGGTACAGACCATAGTCAAGAAGAAATGACAGTGAGAGAGACTAGGAAACAGAGAGAAGCTTCCCTGACATCAGCATTCTGATTGTGAGTCCTTCCAAACCCAGAGGCCACAAAAAGGAAAGCATAGCAGGTTTCAGAAAACAACCTTGTCTTGTTTGTGAGAGTGCTCGAGGGCAGAGTAAATAGTATGAGTGTGCCAAGGCTCAGAGGGAGGGGAGTGGACAAAAGTTAGGTAGAGTTCATTTTCACTGGGTAAACACAGCAGTATTTATGATTTAAGATTCACTACACCATACACAGTGATGCTGCAGGAAGCAAAAAGACGGTTCATTACGGGCAGTAAAATATATATTGGACTATTATCTCTTTCAGGCAGAAACCTTCAGGAAATTGAAAAAAACACTGTAATCCACAGGCTTCGATCCTCCGAGCACCCCCAGAAAAACAAGATATTCTCAATTCATATTAAGTTTGATCACCCCTCCCCCTCTGCTACATAATTAAAGCTGCGACAGTTGAGTGCATAAAGTGTTCAACATTACATATCCGAAAGCTTACATAAAACATTAACCTTATATATATCCCTTTATAGTCTAGCCCCTGACTAAAATTAATATTTAAGATTTTTTTAACTAAAGTACACTTGCACTGACATATCTTAAAATATGTTGGCGCTATTGTTTTGTCTCACCAGTAATGTTTTTTATTTTATTTTTTTTCCTAAGGCATGTTTATAAAAGCTACTTAAATGCCCCAATTGAACTAAGGCCTAATCCTGCTTAATCTACAGGAAACCCTGTCTGTGAAACTGAGCCAAAGTGTTTGAGTTAGATATGAGAAAAAAAAATTGATTTACATATTATGGTTTTAGGGTAGAAAAAATTTAAAAATTACTTAAATTTACACTTTTATGTTTTGGATTTGGACAGCACCTGGTCACTTTTCATTCATATGGAAATTAGTTAAAGGGTTAGTTCACCCAAAAATGAAAATTAAGTCATTAATTACTCACCCCCATGCTGTACCAACCCCGTAAGACCTTCGTTCATCTTCGGAACACAAATGAAGATATTTTGATTAAATCTGAGAGGTGGATCACTGCTATATTGGCTTATAAGGGATTGAAACTTAATGGCCCAGAAAGTCAATGAAGAAAATGTTTAAATATTCCATGTGACTACAGTGGCTCAAGTATAAGTTTATCAAGCGACACGAATACTTTTCGTGTGAAAAAATGAAACAAAAATAACAACTTTATTCAACTATTCCTTTTCTTCCTTGTAGGCCTGAAACGAGAGTTCAAGAGATTTCCACGAGTCGACGCATGAGCGAGAACTGAACTGAAGTAGTTGAAGGAGATCGCAATTCTTGCGCATGCGTCGTGGAAATCTCTTGAACATAGGCCTAAAAGGAAGAAAAGGAATAGTCGAATAAAGTCGTTATTTTTGTTAGTTTTTTCGCAAAAAGTTTTTAAAAAATAGGGTTTTAAATTCAAATTGATTAAATGGATCAATTTCATATAAGAAAATATAAAATGTTTCCCACAACCAATAAAAAATGGATTTCTTAGTTTCCAGACATTTGCTTTCCATTGTTTTTCTTGATTTTTATTTAACAGAATTTTAAAATATTACAGCTAAACAAGACATGCGGAACAGACCTGCGCCTGTTATCTATATATTGGTTTCATTTGCATTTACTGAAGCTCCAATTCTCACATCTTCAAGTAGGCGAGTTTTCAAAGTGGTGAGTGAAATCATAGCCCAACACCACAAGCACCTCAAATGAACACTCCATATCTAGAGTTTGGAGTGCAGCTGGCAGCCATAGGAAGTTTTCTTAAACGATCTGCTGGCTTCAGCTACACTATCAACAGATGGAAACTGTGCCTCTGCCCCCTAGGGCAACGGTTAAAATTGAGCCTGTGAAATCTGTCACAAAGCCGAAGTGGCAAAATGTCTCACGGTTTTTGCAAAATGCTAATGTGACTCGTGCAGAGTCCAGAAACAGGGAGGGGGAAAGCAAGTGGAGGGGGGTGATGGGATAGAGTGTTCCAATTTAAAAAATGACATCAGATGACAACATCATCTTTCTAAAGGGCAGAGAAATACGTTTGGCCAGAGGACAGACATTCACAAATGAGCCGCGGCTCAAAGAGCCGGATGACATTCAGGGTTGGCATAATAAGTGTGTGTGTGTGTGTCTCCTATGAGGCTCCCCCTTACTTGCCAAATTCCATCAGAGTGCCCGATGCAGAGACTAGCCTAACTACAACAGACCGAGTCTCAATAATGAGGAGAAGAATCTGGGGGTTAAAGGAGAAGACCAGTGTTTCTCTAACATGAATTAACGTACAAGGAATCACTGGAGCTTTGCTGCGATTGCTCACTGGAAAGACACTATAGAACTTAGAAAAGTGTCCTCAGCGCTAGAACATGGGGAACATCACAGACCATGAGACTAACCAAAATATGCAAAATATTAAAACATTTGCTTCTTTTTTTGTAAAACAATGATCCTTAAAGTCAAAGAATCTTCACTTTCAAAGATTCAAATCGGCCATGTTGGGAGCAAATGAAGTACGTGGACAGCTTCTTTCTTCCCTCACTTGCACTCTACACTTACGTAAAAATGCATTTACACGTGCATCATTACAGTGAATAACGACTTAAAATTTGCTCTAATTCTCACTCAACGCTTGTATTATAGCTCGCGAGTCGTATGGACTAATGATACTTTAATGATACTTTTATGTGCTTTTTGGAGCCTGACAGTTACAACCACCATCCTCACATCCCTCATCCATCTCTTTTTGCGTTTCACAGATGGGGAAAAAACATGGGCGAGTAAATGATGACAGAATTTTAATTTTGGAGTGAACTATGCTTTTAATATCGTTCCTGCGTAGCAGTGTCACATTTTCATTTATTTTTTAATGCATTAAAAGTCATTTTCAATAATATGTTTTATGTGTTTTTGCAACAAAGTTTATAGAAAATGATCAATATGGCAAAAAGTTTGTTTTGTATACGAACAAAGAGAGTAACTTTTCATTATTAACAAAACAATGAAAACCAAAAGAACACATCTGGGAAAAAGTTTTTGCAATAAAACCTTTATGCCCGTTAAGTCAACAAAAACATAACGAATGAAAGTAAATTAAATTTTTGGTATTTTTTTGTTAAATAATTCGTTTTTTTTTTTTGTTACATTTTTAAGGGATGCAAGTTTTAGTTTTTTAACAAAAAAATTGAAAACCACTGTTTTACAAAATAGAAAATGGCATTAATTAATAAAAATTCAATACCTTTAAAATAAAATAAAACACAACAGCATTATTCTCCACATAAATTGGACTGAATACACAAAAAGGGAAACAGAATCAATGTTTCTCATCAAAATGGTCCTCAATAGTTTATTTAATGTTACCCATAAACAAACCTATAAACCTCCATCTGAGGTATTGTTTTTTCGTGACGTGTATGAACTCTCGCTCATATAATTTCCTCTACATTTGTGCTTACTAAATATGGGCTTTCCTTTAAGAGGCCTTACTAGAAAGAAGCAGCACTATATTTCAATGTCATTACTGTTTAACTTAATGTACTGTACTCTAACTTGATGGATCTTCTGGGATCAAGCAGCTAAGGTTACAAACAAAGGCATACATGCATGATTGATGGCTCTCTTAGAAAAAGAGAGAGCGAAGCAACGAGGTAGCTAAAATGAGAAATTTTCTCTGGAGCTGTCAGGCTCACCAAAAAGCCCCACCTGTTTCTCCCATCAGGCACTGGGCATACCTAAAGCCATTAAAGCAGAGGTGTGAAGTATATTAATGAAAGAGAACGCATCCCACCTCACAGGGCCTGCAAAGGCGAGATAAGAGGTCTCGCTGGTCCAGGCGAGAAGCTCCGCTCGTACGCACATACTTTCTCAGAAAAAGCCCCACACATCATTCCCTGGCTTTTGTCCGCTTGACCTGATCAGCGGTGCTATTCGTGCTGTCATCTTGCCTTTATTTGTTATATTTCAAACAGGCTTGCTTCAAATGTGATGGATAAAGCATTCAAAAAGCATCCATAAGGAAACTACAGTGGCACAGAGCCCTCTGGCCTGCACAATTGATTGACTAGCATGACAGCAATACAGTGTCTACTATTGTTATCATGGTAGCTAGCAAATTTTGGGGCCTCTGTTAGGTTGAATAGTGGTATCCGGCGTCACACAGCTCTTGTCATGCAATAACAGTTATTTGTTAGGGAGGCTTTTTATCTCAATCACATAAAAAAGCTTTTCTCTCATCACAGAGACGGACGCATTCTCTTTATCTGCACAATACACGCGTAAAAGAATCACACTGTAATGTATTTTATTAGTTTAATGGTGCATGCGTTTTTGTAGCTCTAAACTGTGAATGGCCTCACTGTCAAACAACCTCACAATTGAACCTCAAATGCTAAACTGTCAAGGTAAAATTGTGGCAAAAATATAATGTTTATAGAGTATCATTTATTAACTGACTATAATGCTTTGAATATGAATCTTTAATTACATGATTTGTCTTACGAACCAGAAATATACACATTACTGGTTCCCGGTTCATTTCGATCAGAAGTAATAAAAAAGTGACCCATAGTTCCCTTTTGTTGTCACTCCAAGTTACGTCGGATGACGACGAATGTGGTTTCGCTTAGAAAACCTATCGACTTTGAGTATTACAAAATGAGCCAATGGCAAAGAAATGCCATGAGTCTGTGGAATTTGCATGGCACAACTCCTCCGCCCTACCTTGTGGGTATAAAAGGAGAATGCCGGCAATATGCAGATATGTTTTCGCTTCAGAGCCAAGAGTTTCTCTTCACTCCACAGCCATTTCTGACTTTACTCTACGAGACGAGCGACTCTTTTGTGTTGGAGTGACAGCGATCTCCAGCGAGTTCACACTGCATACTGATCTGTGCAGTGATCTGCCTGAGTGTGTTTCTCCCTGCGTGCTTCAGCATCCGCAGAGTTTTTTTTTCTGAATCTGTTGGGCACATTCTCTGCTCTGCGTATTTGGGCATTGATCACGCTAGAGCAGCGTTTGTGGATGACTGATGTCCTCTCTGCGGAAACATGACCATTGCGTCATTACGGTCGAGACTCAATGATCTTGTTAGAGAGATCCCCTCAGCCACATCCCGATCTACACTCTCCATGAGAGGTGGTACTTCGGCTGGTGGTCAGGGTGACCTGAGGGTGAGAGTGTGGAACAAAACGCTGACTGTTTGGCCGTGGAGCACGCCCCCCTCTTCAGTGACGCAACCCATGAGTGTTCAGGAGATTCCCCAGGTCTATTTTCGGATGCCCAGCAGGTTTCCTTTGACGCTCTGATGTCCATCACTTGACGGATCTGATGTCCATCACAGGGTGGGCTAGAATCTTTAGGAAGTGAAAATTTGACTGTGCTGCCATCTTCAGTTGTGCATATTGCATTCCTCGAGCATCGCTTAAGAGTGGAACCCTCCACCCTTTCCTGAGCGTTCACGGCTGGACAAATGCTCTTGGGTGCGGCCGCCGATCCTCGTCCGCGGCTAACCCTAATACCTTTCTTCCGGGACGTGCATGATGAGATTTTGAAGTCCTGGAAGACCCAATGTCTTCTTGGGACCGCTCGCTGATCTCATCCACCTTTCCTCCCCTCAACGGGGCCGTTACCCATGGATACACTGGAGTTCCCCCTGCTGAACGCTCTGTTGCGATGCTACTGTGTCCTCAGAGTGCTTCTTCTCGGCGTGACCCTAAGCACCCGTCCAATGCTTGTAGTTTTTTGTCTATGCTCGTGGCGAAATCCTATAGAGCCACAGGACAGGCAGTCGCCTCACTGCATGCCATGGCCATTCTGCTGGTCTACCAGGCCCAGATGCTCAGAGACATGCACAAGGGCAGGACTGACATAGAGCTCTTTAATGAGCTTCAAGCCACCACTGACCTTGCTCTACGAGTGGCGAAAATGGCCACACGCTCCCTGGGTCAGGTGAAGTCCACCATTGTGGTCCAGGAACGACACCTGTGTCTGAACCTGGCTGATGTGCGGCGTGCTGACCGGGCTCGTCTGCTCGACACCCTTATATCCCAGGTCGGCCTCTTCGGCGGTGTGGTTGAGGACTTTGCCCAACATTTCTCAACTGCCCAGGATCAGACTGAGGCTTTACAATATATTCTGCCCCAACGGCCCACGGCTGCCCCGCCGTCAGCTCAGATCCCTCAGTCTGCCCATCGCAGAGGGCTCCATCCTGTGGCTCCCACTCCTCCTGCACAGCCCCAGCAGCAGCCTGTGTTGTGGAAGAAGCTGCAGGTAGGTGCCACAGTCCTCTCCAGCCCCGCCGCTGCTAAACGCCGGGCTAAGCGGTGGTCCTGAGACAGGCTCCTCAGAGATAAGACTCAGTTCTTTCCAAGAGGTGGTAGCAGGCCTTCTCCTTCTTCCTGTGGATGGCCGGGGGAGAATCCTCTTTTCTCAGAAAGAACTAACTCTCCCGTCTATGAACACAGATTTCTCGGACGACATGGTGCGCCACCATCAAGCCGTGCACCCCTTGTCCTCCTCTGTTTCGGTCGACAGTGCGTGCCATCTCCAGACTGCACCACTCTCATCCTCCTCTGTCCCTTTGAGCCTCTGCAATCAGTGGAGATTAAATTCCTGTCTAGGAGGCCAGTGCAAGCAGCAGCTGTCTTCAAAGAGGGTAGGGGACCTGCATGCATTCTCCGTTGACATAGCATGCCTGGAATTTGGTGCCTGCTTACTCTCACGTGATTCTGAGACCCCGGCCTGGATATGTGCCCAAGGTTCCCACCACTCCCTTCCGGGACCAGGTGGTGAACCTGCAAGCGCTGCCCCTGGAGAAGGCAGACCCAGCCTTGGCACTGCTCTGGTGTGACTACCCACTTCATCCGCAGTGTGCCGTCCTCTTGGGTCCTAGCGCATGGTACCTTGCTAACAGACATCTGCAGGGCTGCAGGCTGGGCGACACCCAACACGTTCGCCAGATTCTACAATCTCAGAGTGGAGCCTGTGTCCACAGCTACCGGAGCTCATCAAGCCCACTCTAGTCAATGGTTGTGTTTACACCAACCACGGCGTGGCATTTCAGAAGCATCCCAGATGCGGCTCTCTCCATCACTTCACTAAAGATAGGTGCTAAGTCCATTTTATATTTATTTGTGAATACAAAATTAAAGTAAAAAAATCACATGGTCTCATGCATCCATTCGCTTTGCTTCTGAAATACTCCTGGTGTGAGTTGGCACCACGTGGAGGATGGAATAAAATCCTGTCGGAGTAAAACACTTGTACAAAAGGGATAAAGTTGAAAACAGTTCGGATGGTTATTGTTTATTGTTATCTTATTCATAAGTGTTTAGTAAAACCCTGCACGAACCGCTTACGTAAATCTCACAGTTTTCTAGTAGATATTGTTGCAATAAATAAATAAAAATAATCTTCACATTAAGTTAAATAAGGGATTGTTCAGCATAATTAAAAATTGATTATCAATACATTTTGGAATTGAATGAATATTTAATTTTGGAACAGAGCACTCATGTGAAAGGTATACACTATGTGTGAACAGGACAACCTTTGATTCATTAGACAAGCACCAGTATAGCAGATGTTATTACACCCCTCACAGTTCTCATCAAGCATATGAAAAAAATCCACAATTCCACTTGTGCTAAATGGCTTGCTGACTGCTTGTCTTTACTTGATCACTGATGTTTCATATGCAATTAAAGGAGCTGGTGATAATTACTCATTAAGGTTTATAGGAGTGCTTAGATAGATGTTAGAGTCAAAATCTTTGTTAAACCAAAAAACAGCCAAAATGGGTAAAAACTAATCATTACAGGGATAAGGGAGAATTATCAATACACTTTTATGAGGAATGTGCTGGTTAGTATGTGGACTTATGGAGTCTCTGATACATTATAGCAAGAAAGAAGGTAACACTCTTTCAATGAAGCTGATAATAGGGAGCGGGTTTTCTCTCTCTGCAGATTTCACTTTAGCTCAAAAAGATCAAGAAGCAATATTCATGATAACAGAATGTTCTTTTTTTTCCTCTGTCTAAATTTGATCTGATCCATGTAAAATAAAATGGCTTTTATTAAGCATCTTATAAGATAACTCTTCATCTCATGAGTTTACATAATTTGAAACTAATTATTTTAGTAGTTCTTTAAAATTAAAACCATTAATTTCTTTAGGGAAAACATTTTAAGCACATCTTTAACGTTATATCTTAATATACAAAGCACAGTTGAACAATGCATGCAAATTAAACCTTCATATAACACTTGACTTTCTTTCTTTTTTTTTTTTTGCTATAAAACATGACACAACAGCTCATCTGATATTACTTGCAGTCTGCCATAAAAAATAATTCTGGAAAAATCTGTCCTAAGGACAGGATCTTTTCACTTACACAGTATTTCAAGTTTGAAAAGCTCTGATTTTCTGAGAAGGCACAAGATGTACTTTTAGGCACTCTCTCCCTCTCATGCCGGCATTGTCAAAGAAAAGCACTAGTTGATTGCACTGTACATGCGCCCATCATTTTCTACACAGTATACAATTTTTTGACAAGGTAGGGAGGAAGAATGTCTTCTTCCCGCTCCTCTTCTTCAGTGGCATAAAGTCAACAACAGGGAGCATGGCTAGCAAAAAGGTGGCACGATAGAACCATAACTAATCCCTTTTCTTTGTTTCAACAATTCAGAGCATTCTGCACTATGGTGGTGCAGTGTGGTTTGGGGGTATATCAGTTAATTTGAAGGCCAGGATTCTACGGCTCCTGGGAATCTGTTCCAAATTGGTGGGACACTCAGTGGAGATCACAGTTATTTGTTCCTCTGTCAATTTCTCTGTTGAACTAACACAGGAAAGTAAAGAAAAGACAGTTCCCCCCATTTTCACTATCATCTAATTACAGGTATTGAATAACAGTTTTGCAGAGTGGAGCCCCCATTATATTAATCAATTATCTATTTATGTTTTTATGTATTAATGACTTTATGGTTTTAGATTTTTTAGTTTGTTGTAATTGTTTGAGCTTGTATTGCAAGACAAATTTCCGTGTACACGGACAGAAAAGTGCTATCTAATCTATTATTAGGCAGGGTCTGAAACAAAAGGGGCCATGAAGCTATTACCTAGCAACGTGATGCAGAAAACTTAAGTGAACACTCAGGAAAAAAAAAAAAAAAAAAAAAAAAATCTCACCTTGACCTTGGAATCTCCCCACACTATGACGAGTTCAAGAGATGCTACATACTGATAGCTTCTGGAAGCTGTAGACATGCAAAATTATTTGTATGAAGCAAGGCTATATGAGTCTAAGACAGGGTAGGGAAGAGTGTTAAATTTGAAAAGTGAGAGAGAAGCTGTTTTTATTTTTATTTTTTTATATATTTGGGTGGTACATAAGTAACTTTAACTGTGCAATCTGAGAATTTGCGAATTTGAATCTTGCAATCTCGTACTTGTACTTTACGTACTGATTCTTTAATCTGATTATACATTTTTATAGATCCATTATACAGTACTCTGAATCAACAATCATTTTTGATCTCCCCATATAATAGTACCCAACAAACACCATTACTACTATGCCAATGGTCCAACCAGCCTTATGAATTTATGATCTTAATCATGGGCACTACTTCCAATGACTAAGACCCATTCACACCAAGGATGATAACTGTATCGATAAAAATATAGTTCCAAAAATTGTTCTAAACATAAAAGAATAGCAGAATCCACACCACAACTGACAAAAAAATTAGCAGGATTCACTTTCACAATTTTTTTTTCTGCTGAAAACAGACAGCCAATCAGAATTCAACCAGATTTAAATATTTCAAGCAATTAAAGGGAAATATATGGATAACTGCAGTGCACACAGAACAATATTGTGTGTTGGTGTGGACACTAATATAGTTATTGTTACAATTATCGGTTTTTGGTTTGTGGCCTTTACTCACCCCTTTGTCAGACAAATTTATCACAATGCTAGTCATAAAACTTCATAGAAAAGTAACAAAATAATACAACAATTAAAAAATATTTCTCAAATCTTAGCACTACAGATCATGTCATGTTTTCGGTGCACTTAGCCTATTTGCAGTCGCCTGTCATTCTCCTCACTGGGCTGTTAATTATTTTGCTGGAAGGTCCTTGATCAAATGTTTGACAAGTTATTAATCAGGAAGGTGGCCTCAGCGGAGCTGCTGAAAGTTAATTTCCACACTTCATTCCGGGGAGATGAATCAGAGTTGGTAGGCGATTGGGCAGCTGCCTCATCAGCACTGCAGACGTCTGGAGGTTGAGAGTGACCTTCAGTACCACCAGATTTCCGGTAGACATGAGCCAAAACCACATCCAGACACATGCTACCGTATCCGTCTCTAACTAGCACGCAACGGACATCCAAACGCTGCCGCAGGTCAATTAGCCTGAACTGAGCATGAGGTGCCACTATAGCTATTGAACGTGGAGGTGGATGATAAACAGCATTCTCATGCAAGAGACACAGGTGTGTGTCAGTCAGGACAAGCTGGACAAGCTCAGATTCTATTGGTGCCAGCTGTGAAACAGGTACAATGGGATCAGTGTGCACCTCGAGACTTGATCGCTGAAATCTGACAGTCGTGTAAAGAAGTATTTGTACATGCGCAAGTGCCGGACGTTCACCCTGCATGTTACCATGTAACAGGAAGACCAACTTAGCCAGAGCTTTCTGGAAAGTGCATGTAAGGCGCCCACCAGAGGGTAAAAGCAAATCCCTAATATGGGTGTCCCAGTCTAAGGACAAAGATACTATGTCACTTGACAGTAGCGGATGGTCCAGTGCATCACTCTCGAAAGGGCAAATAGCCTCAAGTAAAGTTTGGGACAGTTCTTGACTTAAGACTGCATTGCAAGTGTGCAAAGTAAGTATGCTGTTCTCTGTGAGGCCCGCCAGTCTCACAGTCTGCCCAGCAAAACCAATGTGGATCTCCTTCATTTCCTGAAAAGATAATTCATAGAAAACATTCAAAGAGTGTGTGGGGCTGGAAGAATCAGTCAAAGGATCAAAGGTGACCACCAAAAGCTTAGTCTGGAAAAGGACAATAACTGCAGGCTGTGGATCTGGTTGAGAACAGGTGGCGACACTGAGCCAGTATAAAGCTAACACCCGCTCTTCCATTAGCAAGTGGCCAGGGATGACATTGTGCAGGCAGGAGAGAAGCTGCTGAGGTGGAAGATTCTGGAGATGGAGCAAGGGTTCAGGTACAGGATGTAATCTTTGGCAGCATACCTTCAGTCCTTCACTTATCTGGGTGGTCACCAAACTTCTTGTCTGAGTTGTCTCCAAAGCCATCAAAGGGCTCTTCCATTCATCCGTTCTGGATATTGACAGATTTTGCATGGGAGGCAATGCTACACTCTGTTTTCGTTCTGACAATATCTCACTATGAGACAGATTGGGTCGAAACTGGGTTGCCTCCAGAGTTGGTTTTGTCTGTGGTCTTAGAGTCAATTCTAACTGGATATGGTGTACAAAGGGTAGATCCTTTACCATTGAGCACATTTGATTGTACCAACTGCTTTCTCTACCAACGGTTTGTTCCTTCAAAGAGTTTGTAAGCACACGCCCTGCGTCCGCCAGCATCCAGGACACTCTACTTGCAATGCTCCCTAGGCTAGAGCTGAGCCCACTTCCTTCTGGATGGACTGTGGCTTCTTGACTCTCAACAGACATTCTGGAGAAAATGTGCTCCCTAAATTGGCCCTCCAAGGTAAGTGGGCTATGCCTCTGTGAAAAGTGCTTCAAGTTAGTCAAACTGGGGACAAAAGCTGCTCCTCTTCCCGTGGCGGAGTGCATGCTCTGTATATGGGACTCCTCAGCTAACAAGCTCCCTTCTGAGCCCACGATGGGGTGACAGAGATTCTGCTTCTTGACATCCAGAAGCCCAGAGGTCCTGTTACGGCACTCTTGAATTATTCTAGTATCCCAGAGCCCTCCATTCACCCCTTTTTCCTCCCACTTCGTTTCCTTATGTGTCAAGTCCACTGACGGAGCTTCAATTTCTGATTTATGAGGGCCTGACTGCTGCTTCTCCCACTGGATGTTGAGACTTGTCTGCAGTGATGTTCCTAGATTTTTGGCATCTCCCGCTGGGTTGTTAGTGACATGGTGCTCTGTAAGTGCCCTGTGTGTTTCAGGAACGTGCTGACATCCGGAAGGGACGCTGAAACTACTGTCTGTCTTGTTTTGAGGAAAGAGGAAGTTTGTAGGAGTAAGAGATGAGGAAAATATCTGAAAGGAGAAAAAATGAATAGTGTCAATAGAGTTTAGTTATTCAGGTCACTACATTTTGTAATATATTTAAATAAATGTATCAATGATTTATGCAAATGTTTTTGAGAATCTTTTATTATAGTTACCTTGTCCGGCATCTCTCAGAACTGGGCATTACAAGCTGTAAAAATAATTTCTGATTTCTGCTTACTTCTGTTTATCCTGCATCTGTTTATCTCTGTTTAAGTGGACTGAACACTTCACCCAATATAAATGGAAGAGCCAGGAGTAAAAGCATTGAGAAGTAATTGGTTGGAAACATTTACTCTATGGACCTTTATATTTGTTAGAAAGGTTCTGCATGCTATTTATATTAGCAAAATTCCACAGAGGAAATTATGGTCAAGCCATTGCTTTGATGCACTCTTCTTACCAGGGGGTAGCCATAAATCCACGTAAAATATAGGTAAAAATGTATACATCAAAATCAATGCAAGCTAGGACTGGGAAAAGGGGCCTTTATTCTTGTTAATTATTTCCATGGAAAGCAAATAGTGCTTAAGGCAGTCAGTCCATGTTTGTAACAAAAAGAACAGAATTTCTGTGGTAATAAGAAACGACCCCAATAAGCACTGTCTGTAATCAAAATGCCTCTAATAAAAGTTTAACCTAAACGATCAGTGGTATTACAGTGGACTTTACGCTTTTGATGCCCTTGTTTTATTTAAAAACTTAGACAGTAGTTCTATTAATTAGGGTCTAATTAATTATAATAGACACTGTATGGCTAAATTCCTCCAGTCACTGAGTTAATTGAACAAAATAATGACCTCGTAATGTGCTGAAATCAAATAAGTTGACGAGAATAGGACAGTATGTTCACAGCTCAAGCAGAAGCCTATGATTGACAATTTCACCATTTTTTAATTTCAAGTGCAAACATAAAAACAGCTCTGGCTCCGACTAGGTCCCTGATGCAGCGGCACTGCCTTCAGGCAATGGTCAACTCCATCTATGTTTGTTTTTTAAAACAGTGTATTCTTACATCACCTGTCCCCATACAAAAGTTATAAAAATCAAACTACAGCCCAGTCAGCCACAAATAAAGTTAGCAACTCTTATTTTTCTCTTAGACTTAAAGTATAGCAGAAAATAAATCCATACAAATCATCCAGAAGTAAAACAGATCTAGTAATAAAGCAATAAGTGGAGGCTAACAACAAATGCTTACCCTGTGATTCTCTCCCGAGAAACAACAGTCTTCTGAGTCACCTTCAGGTTGGTCAGGAACCTTTCTGGAACTGTAAGGGAAAACATTCTTCATTTGTATTTGTATTTATGTATAACAAGGATTAGAGAGAGGAAAAGCATATTTCCTCTTACACTTAAGCATGGCCACTAAAGAGCTGAGCAATTAGGTTTATATTTCAAATCACAATGCTGTAGTCTTTGTTTTGAAGAGTGATTTTAATTATTTTCGCTACGGTTATGACACAAGAGACCTCCAACAGACGGGATGGCAAAAAGACTAAACTGCACAATGTCCCTCATCTCCAAAAGAGTCTATTTGATTTGAATAGCAAAGGACCCAAATGTCTGGATGTGATTAGGGCCACTCAGCTAGCTGTGAAATTAAATAGAATGTGCGCATGTAGATTTGAGGATTTACATGCAAGCACTTCATCCTCAGGCGTTCACACAGGGATGGAAAAGCAGCTTGGTGGGAAACGAAGACGACTTTCCGTCAAGCTCAACAGGATTTTGGACAGAAAGCCAAAAATTGTATGGATCCTTGTACACAGCTTGTCGGATAGCAGAGCATGTACAAGTCAAAACCCTGTAAAATGTCAGAAACTCCCCCAGTAGAAAACAACAGCAGAGTACTGATCTTATACTCGAGCTTGAGAGCCTTTCAGACACAAAGGTAAACACAACATGTTTTACAATGCAGGTCACAAAGGCAATTTCACAGAGAATTTCTTTCTTACGAATGTAAAAAGGTGAAGCATAGATCTTTCAAAAATGGAATGCATCATTTTACTAATAAGGAATCATAATTTGTAAGAACAAAATAGTACTGATTTTATGCACTGCATTTAGTAGTGCATTCAATAAACGTGGTTGTCGTGAGTATAGGTCAGATAGGCTCCAGACAACAGTCACAATGCACACCATTAGATTAGGAGATTGAAATTTTGAACCTTGACTGGTGCCAGAAAGAAACATCCTCTAGGTTTCTACCCAAGCACTGCAGTGTGGCTCCTTTTGGACTGTCTTTTGTAAATTCTCCTCTCTAGTCTCAATACATCACTATGCCCTGTCAGTGATCTTTTCACTCTCTAGGTATCTGCTGTCTTTCTGTCACCCTCTGAGTTTACATAGTTGGATTCTTGGTGACTGGCTTCAAGCAGTTTTTGATATTGTTGTTTGATTGTTGTTCCACAAATAAACATGCTATTTTCCATGAGTATGAATGAAAACCACAATACTGTGTTAACCTAGCCTCACCATTACCAACAAGTTGGCGTTTTTAACCTAAAATGGCAAATAAGAATGGGTTTGTGAGTCAATTCATACTATACTACTTGGCCATATAATCCAAATGCCTTGCTTTTGTACAAGAAAACAGATCCTCTGTCCTTGCAAAGTTAACCAACCTTTCAATTAACATTCCATATATTTAAAGGGGTGGTTGATTGCGATTTCACTTTTTTTCATTTTAAATAGTGTGTAATGTTGCTGTTGGTGCATGAATAGTATCTGCAAAGTTGCAGCGCTGAACGTTCAATGTAAGCAGAGATTTCGTCTTTTTAAAATCAGGAAATTGAATGCCTACAGAAACGACTCGAATGGGACTACAACAGGTTTTAGACGTCACTAACCCATATATTTTCATCAACGCTCTCTCTGGAATATGCAAAAAAGGGCATGGCCATATTTCTTCGACTCATCGAAAGTGTGTTTTTTTCACCCAGCTGTCAGGTCTTCTGTGTTCAGGCTTCCCACAGACGTTTTAATTCGTCAACAATGGATACAATTTGTGTTTGATTATGTTCCTGAAAATGACGATCGTAATTTTGCTCTCTGTGTTGCGCATTTTAGGACAGACAGCTTCCAGAATCTCCACCAATTCAATGCTGGATTCAACAAGAAACTGTTGAAGCATGAAGCATTCAAAACATGAAGCAGTTCCAACTTAAAAACCAGAGGCAGCAGTTGTCGGGCCACAAACTGTAAGTAAGACTTAATAATTTTAAATGTATTTCAGACGTAATGTTTAAGTTTTATCAAATGCCAGGGCTGACTTTATAGCCACTTAGTTATGCTATTTCGTGTCTACGACAAACTTGTATAAAACATTTGGACCTGAATTGGTATATGTAATAATTTTGTAAATGTATTTTTCATCTATAAATACTTTTTTTTGCATAATTTTTAGATTTAATCAAGAATGTTAATCAATGCCAATGCTGTTTGTGTATAGTAGCCAGTTAGTTTGATGCTATTTTGTGTAAGACAAATGTGTATAAAGTAAAAAAAAAAATGATAGGCTATGCAATCGCAGCAAACTTCAGCTGTTATCAGTGTACTGTACAGGATGGTTTAAAAAGTTGACACATGTAGGCTACACCTAAATAAAACGATACACTGAGGTAACTAAATTTTGTGAATAGAAATTCTTATAATAATAGTTGAATAGAATAGAATAATAATATTTTTTTAAAAAAAATAAACCATTCAGAAACGTTTTGTAAGAGCTGTGATAGCGGAGGTTCTGCTTGACTTCATCGTTGCTTTCTGGGTCTGATTCTGGCTCAAACTGATACGGCAGTATCGGCACCATTATTTACATTGACCGTAGCCCATGAAACATTCACCCGTAAAGGTAATGGGCGTGAAGTTTCCGGACAACGTGCACTACGCAGTTTAGGCAATCACAACACACCGGCCCAAACTAACCAATCTGAGCCCATTGCCTGTTTCTGGGGGAGTGGTTTCATAGAATCAGAATGTAAACCGGTTGTTCAAATGACAGAGGAGAAAGCGGCTTACAATAAAAGGGGACATTTATGAAAAACTAGTGCAAAATTGCAATGATTCAGGGAGCAAATCTGCTTTCTTCGTCCCTCTGTCTCTGGTCCTGCGCTAATAATGCCCGTGTGTATTTAGCAATTGTTGGTTTGGTGTGTTTGAGTGCTCAAATGAATAAGCGCGACGATTCAGGGAGCAAATGTGCTTCCTTCGTCCCTCTGTCTCTGGTCCTGCGTTGTGCTCAGTCAGTTTGCAGTGTGAGAGGGGGAGTGGCCAGTGGTTAGAGCGGCAAAAGCCATTGTGTGCTTCTTTTAGCAATATATTTAGCGATATCTTTTGCATTTCTAATCCAAACAATGTCAAACTCGGCACTGCACTTACTCGTGCCCGTAGCAAGACACTTGTCAAGTTTGAGATCCATCGGACCAACGGTTCGAGAGATATGCGATTTACAGACAGACACACAGACATACACACACAGACAGACAGATGTTCCTGTAATTTATAGATAGATAAGACTTTTTAAAAAGAAAAAAACATGAATACATGTTATATTGCACCCCATAAACACAATCATGCAAAGAAAAAAAAGCAGTAAATCACCCCTTTAAAGGGGTCATAAATGTTAGTATGATTTTTACATCAAAAAATGAATTTAGAAACAAAAGGTAATTTTAGCCCTGATTTCAACACTCTGTAGGAAGTCTGCTATGAGACTTCAATGTAAACGCCCACTGTTATAATTAGCTAAGATACTCGCATATGAAAACTATTAGCAATGAGCATTGTAGCCTTCATCGCAATGAAAAGCTTTCACTTTTATCACCTAACAGTGTAAACATTATGCACATAAGAGAATCATTGTGCAGTTTAGACAGCGTCATTGATTATAACGGTGAGTTCTGGCGAGAGTCCAAAACTCAGTCACTGATAAACTCGCACTGTGTAATAGACAGCTCCAATGGTTATAAAGTGAGGGTTCTTTGATCACTTCCTGTATATAATATTATCACAATTTTCATGCTAATAAGAGTAACAATATGTAGTTGACTGTTTAGTCACTGGCTTGATTTACTGAAGCATTGACAGCAATAAACATTTTGAGACAAAGGATGTCTGACATTAATCACATCAGAAAGCATTGATCACGAAATTAACAGTTACTTATGCAGTCAATGATGTGAATGGCAGGGAAAAAAGAAATTACTCCACACGGCTCCAGTTGGTAAATAAAGGCCTTCGGAAGCAAAACCATGGGTTTTTGTAAGAAAATTACTAACTTTATAGAAACTTTATAAGAAATGTATAACTTTATAAACTCTAAAACAGCTAGCTTCCGCCAGACAAACGTGCACATACGCAATTTGACTTGCACCACAAGAGTAAGGTGATTTAAACAAGAGGTTTAAACAAC
Organism: Cyprinella venusta; assembly: GCA_038021265.1. NCBI lineage: Eukaryota > Metazoa > Chordata > Actinopteri > Cypriniformes > Leuciscidae > Cyprinella > Cyprinella venusta. The sequence continues at coordinate 19,534,237 of CM075869.1, read as the reverse complement.
AAGGTTTCAACAAATTGGGCTGTGCAATAACCTGAAGCTCCTCTCCTATTATATAGAAATCCTCTGAAATGTCTCTTAAAAATTGCTAATTTGCGACCGATGTTTTAACTCTGTCCTCTGAGCTTCCACGTTCATCATTACTCTGTGCGTCGGGTCAGGGGTTAGTCTTCCACCGTAAATCGATGCATACGGCCGTCAGTTGGAAGCTTGTGATTATAAATTATAAAGTTTTAAATATGGGTATTTTCCTTACACAAACAGATAGCTTCACTTCAAAATGCCTTTATCAACCCCCTGGAGTAAAAGTGGAGCACTTTTATGATGGACGGATGCACTTTTTTGGGCTTCAAATTTTCGAAGAATATTAGTTGTATTAATACTATACCTAATATATACCATACATAATATTTAGAAGAATATCAGTAACCAGACAGTTCATGGTCTCATAGACTTCCATAGTATATTTTTTTTCCTACTATGGTAGTCAATGAGACCAGAAACTGTCTGGTTACTGATATTCTTCTAAATATCAGAAAATCGTCTGAATGGATTCAAAAACGGTAAAACTCAACTGTTTAACTCTGGGGGAGTGCTAAAATGAGCATATTTCCCAAAAAAGTGGAGTATCCCTTTAAGTACAATTTGTTAGTACTCTTTCTATCACTGGGGCGCACACTTTAAATAAATAAAGTGGGGATAAAACACTTTTTTTGAAGGAAAAATGTAAAACAAAACTTTATCCTAAAGGTAAGACATGACCCTCCTCACTAATTTCACAAAGGGAAAATATTTAAAAATTGCAGAGGACCTTGTATGTTCTTCCTTCTCTTTGAGAAGCGATCCCCCCCTTACAGCATTCAAAAGCCTGACCTGTGGCCCATTTTGTGATCTACGAGCACACGTGACTGAACAGGTGCTCAGACATTTCTCTCTAATTTTACCAAGACATATGCTATGGAAATCCTTTGTAAGCCCTTGGGAATTTTTGTGAGTGAAAATAAAATAGCAGTTAGAGCCTCCTGAATGCTTCATATGTTGTTATTCCACATAATATCCAGAAAATTAAATTAAATTGTGAATGTACATAATCAAAAAGTCCCGAAAAGAAAGAAACAACAGAAGAGGTGAGAAGCATCTGTTTCACTAAAAGCAAATTAAAAGCATCTGTTTCATCAAAAATATCTTAATTTGTCATTCCTGAAATGAATGAAGGTCTTACGGGTTTGGAACGACATGAGGGTGAGTAATTAATGGCAGCAGTTCATTTTTTGGGTGAACAAACTGTTTGAACCTTTTGAGGGATTTTATAAAAGGTGATACACAGGGCAACTTTTTGAGCAATCTTGCCAAGCGATTGTTGCTTGGGCATTTTCCCATTGAAAATGGGCAATAAATTTCTATCGGGATCATTTATATCGGATCGGTCATGGGCCGTGTGTCTTATCTGGTTGTCCGTTGATGTAAGAAAGTATTTTTTGTCTTAAAAACTTTCCTGAATCGGTTGTAATAAAAGTAGATGTAATGTTCTTGTTCTTAGTGTTTGTAAGCTTTCCTTAGGAAACATTTTTATTTTTATTTTGTCTTGCCCAGCAACTCTGTACAGAGCAGGATATAAACATATATTACAAAACTGATTCATAAATTAAAGCATTTTTGGATAGTGTAATGGTTTTCTTTTTTACTCTGCTGGTCATTTAGCCATTTTTGATGCATGCATCAAATCCTATTGGATTTCCATTCTGATGCTTTTGCAGAAACCAAATCAACATGAAAGCCAGAACAAAATAAATTAGCAATCAGCTAGGCTTGCAGTGCTCACTTCAAACACACAAATCCATTATCTATAGAAAGCTTTGAACAACAAAGCCAAAGACGACCAAACAAACAAAACATTTTGTAAACACCGACAAAGGAACAATTAGGGGGAACAGCGTGCAGAACATTGCCGAAGGCGTCTAAAGCGCCACACATAGACTGTGTGTACATGTGAAGAGCCTGGAGGTTCACAGATGATGCATGACGTCTCCAGGCTCCAGCTGCAAACAGTGGCACGTCAGAAAGAACTCTCCCAGCTGGGAGTTGGGAGACTGGGAGCTTTCTTTGTTGTCATAGTTGTCGACAAACAAGACACTGAACAGCCTGAATCTCTCTAGCTTTCCACGTCCAGAAAGCTGTCAACTTTCTTATGTGTGTGCAAATTCTTACAGACTAACACAGGGGTGTCCAATCCTGCTCCTGGAGGGTCAATGTCTGGCAGAGTTAAGCTTCAACCTGTTCTAATACACCTGCCTGCATATTTCCAGCAATCCTGAAAACTTTGATTACTGGTTCAGGTGTATTTTAACAGGCTATGGAGTTAAACTCTGCAGGAATACTGGGCACCCCTGGACTAACAGACCAGTCGCCATAAATGTAATTTGCAGATGGGATGGGTGGGACATGTCCCTACTCCCTACCACTTTTTTGAAACATCTCGCTGCATGGATACCTAATTCAAATAAATCATCCAGTTGACATTCATTTGTGTTAAATAAGAGACGATCTGGAGCTGTCAGATGTTGTTTTTGAAAGGTTTCTTCGCAGTTGTTATCAGTGGCGGAACGTTCTCTTTTGGCTCGTGCTCAGTCTTTACAAAGGCATGTGCGTCAAACTATCGCTTAAAGGTACAGTACGTAGGATTTTTGCAGTAAAATATCCAAAACCACTAGGACAATGTTATATATTTTGTTTAGTTGATTACCTACAATATCCCAAATGTTTTCAACTATTTGTAAATCGTGAGAAAATTGCAATTTTAACCAAGGAAACGGGGCGTGTGAGCAGGAGTGAGAGGTCAGTCAATGACGACATATCCGCGTTACCCCCGGTTTCTGCCAGGTTTGACCATGTACTGCAACAGTAACCATGGCGACAGACGTTGAAAACTGGGTCGGTTATGCCCGTTATGCCTAGAAGGACACTCACGCTGTTGTTGTTTTGTTCAAACATAATGGAATCATGGCAAGCAGACTTTGAGACAAAAAGAGGACTAAAACTTATCAACATCTTTCGAGATGCCATGAGCTCCACGTCCGCGACTAACTTTGATTTAGAGATGCTAGTGTATTGCAGGTTACTTTATTAAACAGATGAGCAAATGGTGAGCAAACTAATCAATGTTATTTAGTTCAACATGATGAAAAGTTAGAATATGATCTGTATGTTATTCTCTAATGTTAATCTAGCTTAGTCTCATACAGCCCACAAACAACCGAACTAACAGTATTCAACACACTCAAATGCCGTTTAGTGTGATAGTGTAAGTTAACTGTTGGAGCAAGTGAAGCAGCGCTGCGTTACCTCAAGTTTAATTCCTCTAATAAACTGACCTGTGTGAGTATTAATTCAGCACTTGCATGTAGTTTGGTAGAATGAAATATCCTTATTCCTTTACTACTAAAGGAAATCTACTGGACTTGCGTTGCGTGTGGCGCTGGTATAAGTTACATCTAGTAATCGCGCCCTGCTTCATACCACATTCATGTTAAAAACATCACTGTATTCACTCATCCATAAAAGATCCATCAGCTTAACAAGAACCATAATTCCGCTTAATGCAAAATATACGTCATCAATATACGCCTTTGTTATTGTAAGAGGTTAGCGACCCCTGGTGGCAAAAACATATTGCATATTGTACCTTTAATGCCGTTGCAGAGACCATTCTTTCCAGTGAAATGACAAAACAAAATGCACACAAATGTGTCCCTGCTCTTGATATTCAATCACTGATGAACATCTTTGATCTTAATGAGGAAAAAAAAAAGCAATACAAGGGCTGATTAAAACCCGGAACCACGTATAAGAAAAGTTGTACCACCACTAGGGAAACCTGTCTTTATGTATTGGATCTATGTATTTATTCACTAGCGTGAAGACAAATCTCGGGACTAAAAATATATTGTATTATAGATATAGTAGATTTAAGAATGAAACTATCACATTAAACATGAGTTCTCAATGTACTATTGAAACGGATTCGTAATTCGTAATCGTAATGTAATTGTTTTTCTACAATTATTATTGTCCATATCTGATATAGCACTGTATTGGCAATCCACTGCAAGTAAGAGTCACAAAAAAAAAAAAAATAGTCAAATGTGTGGAATAAATTCAAATGAATTTGAATTCAAATTGAACTGAAAACAGAACTGAAAATGTTGGCAGTTCTTTTTTTTCCACTTAACTGTACAGTCCCAGGCCAAACATTGACTGAAAAACTTGAACAAAACAGAGTATTTTTCAATTTTTCCCCTCAGAGGCTAGGTCAATTATTTTGCTTGAATGATGAACAATTCACATCTTCAGAGAATGACAAGATTCAGCATCAAACTCCATGGGAAGTTGCAAAAAAAAAAAAAAAATATATATACTTCCATGTTGTTAGATGTGAACAGGTCTCAAATCTCACCCTAGAAGAAATTAAGTGTCCTAAATATAACATTTTATATCCATCTAGTCCAAGTTTAGGTATATAAAAAGTAATAAGCTAAAGTGCTGACTAAACGTTATATAACATAATGAATCAGAGGATGGATTGGGATACAGCACAGTCTGTCTCACAGCAGGTGTACTCACCTGAAATGACTGAAAGTGTCCACGGAGAACGCAGTGGAGTCACTCGATACGAAGAGCCCAGACTGGGGAGAACACACATACACACACAAATGGATGGTTGAGCATCCATAGACACACAGCACTGTGGTAAAAACCACTCTCACTACTGAAAGACATCTGTTTCGAACACACCGCAATTACAGCACACTAATTAAAGCAAACATGCCATTAGAAAACACTACAAATCACCATCATTCAGATCGAAATGAGAGAGTAGAATGCAAGGAGACTAGTAAACATGATCGCAATGTGCCTCAATGAGCATGGAAATAAAACACCTTTTATAGCAAACTGTCTTTGTTCTAATGAATGTTTAAAGAGATAGATCACACAAAACTATTTTTTTTCTTGTCATCAGTTATTCTCCGTCATGTTGTTCCAAACCTGTATGACTATGACTAACAACACAAAAGGAGATGTTTAGTAGAATGACTGAGCTGCTCTTTTCCATACAATCACTACGTTTACATGCAGCCAATTTTCGGGTTATGTTCGGGTTAAGGTCACTTTTCGGGTTTCTGAAACATTAGGGATAACCCGTTTACATGCGTGAGCCGAGAGAGTTTCTCCTGTATACATGGTATTGCAATATCCCGATGTAAACGGCGACGCGCGGTTAGCGTCTAGACGTACGGACAACCTTAAGACGCAAAATGCGTCATTTCCGATTCTTCTTCCTGTATCCAAAGACAACAACAGCAGCAGAATGCGGATAATGAATAGTTCGGTGCAGATAGCGATCGCCTTTGTTTGCGATTAGATGCTGATAACGTTACTGAGCTCGTTCCAAAAGTATGCTGTGCTGTGTCTCGCCTGGTCTCACCATGTTTATTTCCGGAATACTGCACGCGGATTTTTGTATGCGCCGAGAAGTTTCTCTACTCAAAAGACCAAGATTCCTTGCGAATAGAACATGCGCAGAACACAAATCACTATGGGGATATGCCGATACGCGTTTACATGACCAAAAATTCGGGTTAGAAAAGGGGTATCCCAGGTATAATATCCCGGTTTTTAAAATCCGGGATATGAGCATTTTTCGGGTTTTTGCCGGTGTTTACATGGACGTTTGCGACCGGGTTACTGCTAATATCCCGGTTTTGAACGGGTTATTGGCTGCATGTAAACGCAGTGATTGAAAATGGAAGGTGACTGGGGCAAAATAGAAGCCATGCATGAAGACATTCACTAAATCTTTCTTTGAAAATCATTCTGTGGTTATGGCTCACTTTCACTGTATGGATAAGAGCGTCTTTGGGTTATCCTCAAGAAAGAAAGTCAAACTGGTTCAGAAATTACAAATGATTAAGTTTAGACATCTCTGAATCCAGACTGATCTCATGAAGTAGCGTGTGTATGACACGTCAATTCATATTTCCATTTTTGGCGTGCTATCAAGACGCATAATCGCTTGACTTAACGTTATATAAATATATGACTTACCTCAACCATGTCCCTAAACCTAACCGTCAATGGGGTTAATGGCATTTATGACTGTTCCCTTACCATCCTAGAGAAAAAAAAGATATGACTTACCTCAACCCCATCCCTAAACTTAACCGTCACTGGGGTTAATGGCATTTATGACTGGACATTTGACGGCGTGTACAGATACGCGGAATGACGCGGATGTTAATGGCGTAGACATACACGCATACACGCGGATACACGCGGATAGCTCAAAATGCGTAGAGATGACACGCCACTTGACTCGAAAGTGGCGTGTATGTTTACGCAAAAGTCATGATGTCATGTTGCTGAATCAGTCTAATATGTTCTTAAGAAACACCTATATACACTGTATATACTGTGAGCTGCAAATATCACTAAATATCACTCTCTGAAGAGTGAATATGTAAGGTGGTATTTCCTCTAAAATTGAGAAAAACTTGTACCGTGGCATTTAATAATTTACATTGATAAATAACCATTCCAAATTGATAAAAAACTTAAGTTTTCTTAACATTTTAACATAAAATTTATGTCATAAGATTCATCTGGGCACAAAATATCAATGGAAACAACACTCAGATGAATTTATGCAAGCAATCTTCAAACTATTGTGTGCCATTGTGTAATATGGAAATGAGCAGTTTGAGTAGAAAACTAAGTTTCGCACAACAAAAATGACTGAATGGTGCCGCTGAGAGCTCCGTGAGGCAAGTTAACAGTTGTTTGTGAGCGTAAGAATAGTTCACGCAGAGAGAAGGCGCTGTAATCTCCGTGAACAGAAGAGGAAACAGCTGCTGTCTAACTTTACAACGAGAGACTTAACAGTCAGGAAATATTTAATTACCTGTCACAGCAGTGAGAGACAGAGAGAGAGGGAAAGTTAGAGAGAGTGTCAGAGGCTGAGGAGAAAGTAAAACAGAGGAAAGGAAGGTGCATACTCGCAAACCAACGACAGAGACATGTTCGGCTCTTATCAGAAGACACTGAGGTGCACAATTACTTTACCTCTCTGAGGAAATGAAGAAAAAAGGTGTAAAAGATAAAAAGAAAAAAAAGAGAATTGGTACTTTGCAAACATACCAAGAGGGATTCATAATTTTAGCTTGAGGGAAGTGTATATGTTCCTCTTTGAAGAAAAAAGCTCCTGTTCTAGCCTACCTTGCATGCAGAAGCACACAGCCAACTGGCATAGCAATTACAACTGAGAGCAGTTTCTGATGACTTGCATTTTTTAACCTACGTTGGTAATTGTGCTCACCCTTTATCCAGCAACGTTTTAATACATCATCTTTTTCACAAATAGCTTCAAAAGAGAATGATTTTCCCCCCACCTTGCGTTTCTCCCGGAGTTGGGCAGCTTCTTGAGGATGGTTGAAATGGAACATGGTGGCCTTTCCAAGTAGTATGTTCACACCTGACAAACAGAAATATAAACATTAATGGTGAAAAATGCAGCAATAAGCAATATCTGTTATACAATGTACCGACACAATTTTCCCAACAATACAATTTCATTCTTATACGGTAAATAACAGTATACATTTACAATAGAAACTACATATAGGCAATCTGGCACAAACAAATGATGATGGATAGATGGGAAAATAGACAATCCTGAACATGTGGCCAACCAGTCTCATTCCTTTTCTAGTAAACACTTTATGCATTACGTTACTGAAACACAACTTTCTCTGGGGATTCTGAGAACGATGGGTTTGCGAGCAGATGGCCATTTCTCTCTTTCTCTCCCTTTTCCTGGAGTGAAAAAAAAACTAATCTTGCCTCTATTAATGACATCCAAGGGGTGACAAAGCCCTTGAAAGGCCTGCATCAGATGGATTTGGGCCATGGTTGCTGTGGAAATTACTATCATTTGTTCAAAAGAAATGGCTTCAGATGCCACCGTGTCTAAAGAGGGGAACATTGGCAAATTGAAATTTGTGAAAAGGAGACTAGCATGGTTATCCCACTCTCTTGTGACTCTCTCCTCCTTTTTAGTTGGCTTCTCTCTCTCTGTCTCTCTTCCTTTTTTTTTAATCTTACACCCAGAATAGATCTAGCCTGTTTTGTCTGAATTCTGGAGGTTTTACCCTCTTCGAAAGGTTAATCCCACACATGCACTTTAAAACCCCTCTGCACTCTATCTGTTTCATCAGCCAATTAACTGCGGGTCGGGTGCTTTGTCCGCCAGAGTCTTAACCTCAGTCATGTTAGGCTGTTCTGGAAGTGCCACGAGTCTCACTCTGAGATGAGAGTCACACTGGTGGACACGTACAAGGATAGAAGCAGTAGGGCGGGACTGTTGCACTCCATGGGCCTTGGAATGAAGAGAGGAGATCTGAAGTGGCAAGACGATGACATACTCAAAGAGCTTCTTTGAATTCCAGTTAAAACCAGAGTTTAACATGATTGATATTTTCTATATTTGTTTGCTTGTACCGTTAAGGTATGATGACAAATCTGATTGGATGACTCCAATTCAAAGCTGCTATAAATAGCCAAAAGACAAATCTGTACCCATATACTGCATGTACTAAATCCTATATTAATACGCCACTGTGTTGTGTCTTTGACTCGCATGGTGTAAAATAAACAGCCTACAGCTCAGCTACTGTAGGGTATACTACTGTATTACGTGGCAGAAGCACTTACTGTTATATAATTACAAGGATACTTGTAATTGTTTTTTTTTATTCACTTCTATCTAGGGCTGGGCGATATGGCCAAAAAAATTATCACGATAATTTTTTTTATATCAGTCGATATCGATAATTATCACGATATATGTCAAATCTTTATTTCTTTCAAGTTTAAAGGCAGATTTTTGCTCCTAAGTGAAAGTTGTATTAACCAGAGTGTAAATTGTGGTTTTAAACTACTCTTTATTGTCAGAACATATCATGACAAACACTTGCCAAACAGGTGAACATTTCACAGATATGAGGTAGAACATTCAAACATTTTTCCTTAAAATAAATATCTCAATAGAAAAATATTTCTTCAGCACAGTTTGCAGTGCAGGCTGCAATATTAAAATTACATGTTTTGTCTCAAAATGCATATTTGACAGTGAGTTGACAGTAAATATGCATCCTAACTCAAGCTAATACCAAGCTAATGTTAAATTTATGTTCATTAACAAAAACAGTAAAATCTGTTTTTTTTTTTTTTTTTTTTTTTTTTTTTAATCTAACAACCACATTTTTATTTGGTAAAATGTAATATTCTGACTGAGTTGTATTAAAATGAACTATTGGTCATCCAGTCTCATGCATTTAGATGATGATAACCACAGATAAAACCAGGCATAGCCTATAACTTAGCACCTCACTATCATGGCAAAATGTAAATTTATGGTTTCTGTGGTATTTGTATGAAAACAGTGGCCCAACAGTTAAATACATTATTAAATGCTGTACTTAAATTCCATAAGACATTTAATGCATTGTCTACATTAATAATATTATACAATTAAATATGTATATCCCACATTTCATTGGTGCAGTTAATATTACTAGGCTAACCTTACAGTAAATCCATGGCTAAATGTTGCACGCAGTGTTTCTCCTTTTTGTCAGGGGTGTTTCATCTGCCCTAAACTGGTTTAAACTTGACATCTGTGTTCTTTGCTGAACTAAAGTGCTTCTCGCTGGATGTCTTGAGCGAGACGATCAAAGCAATCGCGTCTGCTCTAGCGAGCTCACGCTGCGCTCACTGCCGTTTGGACTTTGAGCCGAGCGGATAAATGCTCCGTGTGGCGCGCGGTTCAAATGAGTTTCGTTCCGCTTTTGGCGCATAAACATTATCGAAGATTTATCGACCTCTTGATATCGTTTTATCGAGAAAAAATATATCGCGATAATTATCGTTATCGTTTTATCGCCCAGCCCTACTTCTATCTATTATGTTCCTAAATGTGTCAAATTTTGTATTGTTTTTTTGATATTTTTGTGAGCATGTATTGCGTGGTCAATGTGGTGCGCACGTTTACCATGCTGTGCCGGGAGGTAACTTAGACGTGTTGGAAGCGGCGATGCTTTCCCTGAAGGATGTCAGAGCGGAGACACTTTTTCCTAATATACAGTATGTAGCTACTAGCACTACCAGTGCGAAAACATGGACGTTTCATTTCCCCTTGAACAAATACATGCTAACTTACATGGTGTTGACGAGATGGGAATATGATGGCAGACATCGTGAACAATGTTTCTATGTGCAGTTTGTCAACATAAAACATTAGACATCGTCTTTTTGTCTAATGACTATGCCTAACATTAGTCGTTCACGGTCAAAACACTGGTGCAAACAGTTTGATGTCGGGGTATTCACTGCCCAGAGCCTGAGCCAACCAACCCCGTGACGTCACATGTTAGAATACTGCACAATGGTGGCGCCCTGGCGGCGAAATATATAAAGTTTTTTTTCTTTTTTTCTTTTATAAGTTTACATTTGTCATGTTTCATGACAAATTGTTGATTATAGTGGAAATCCATCTTGTAAATCATGTAAATTTGATTGACTGTTTCATTTCCCCTTTAAAATTGTAATAATATTTCACAATATTACAGTTTCCCAGTATATTTTGTTCAAACAAATCTTCATGGGCATAAGAGACTCTAATAAGAGAAATTTCCGACTGTAAACGTTTATTACCATGGGTCAGAAGGTATGGCTGGGTCACCTCTACCCCACTGATTGCACATCTGGCTCCTGGTAAAGGCATGAGTCTAACTGCTCCTCTCTGGTTCTCAAACACACAGTGTTCCCTCTGAAGAGCTTCACCGTGGAGAACTGCAAAACAGAGAAAGCTCAAATGAAAAAAGGTCTGAAATTGCCGACAACTTCCTGTCAGGAACAAAATCGATGCAGACAGAATACAAACCTATATCCTGCTCTGGCTCGGTTCCTCCAGTCCCAGCTGAAGTTTTACCTTCCTAAATCGTAGAACAGGCGATGTTTAGAAACCCCATAACACCAAATATTGATTCAATCAATACTCTAGTTTTTGATAATAAAAAAAATGTTGTCACTTGGGCAAAACTTACAAACAACATCACATCAACAGCCCTACGTTATGAAGAGGTGCTGCCTACCTTTAAATGATAGAGAACAACCCCTGTGCTGAGTAGATCTTCATCAATGCAGATTAAATAGGGCATTTGGGAATCAAGAACTACACCAATACCCTCTTTTCTGAGAGCAACTGTATCTTCCTAGATAAGAATCATAAAAGAAAACAGAGAAAAAGAGACAAGATGAGATGAGATGTATGGGGGTTGGCAAGAAAGATGATGTGTTAAACCATCAGAGAAAAAAAAAACCCTCTAAAATATGTTTAAAGAAGCGGGACCAATGCATAAAACTGAAATGACAGACATTTAATTGTAAAGCATCCGAGCAGAGGAAACACTGTGTGTGTTGTTTATGACTTTGTCTTCATGCCTCAAGGCCAAGCAGAATAATATCTGGCTTTGGCTATATGTCGAAAGGTTGGGGGAATGGGGATGCTGGGAGAGAGGGAGCAATGTGAAAATAAGAAGAAAACACCATAAATCTTTTAGAACACAATGGGTCAGTCTCAAACTCTCAAAGTTTGTAAAAGGAAATTCAACCAAACCCCATCTCAGAGACGTGATGTTGAATATTGTTAAAACAAGCACACATTACAACAACGAATACATTACGTGTTCGGAAAATACATCCTCAGCAACAACAATCCAGTAAGCCGATAAAAGAGCGCATATTAGATTAAAAATAATGCAATACGGAATAAATAAAAGACCATCTTTTTGACATATCTGGCTAAAAAACATGTTTTGTAGCCAGATATGTCAAAAAGATGATCACTTTATAGATCCATGTGAAAAATGTTGAAATTGTCACTATTCTATGCATGGCTTATGATTAATACTGTGATATAACACAGCGTTGATGTTTTAATTAAAAATCATTACAGTCCAACACCAACATTCCCTATCATAAACTTTAAAAGGCACAGTTAAATCAATATTCACAGGGAAAATCCATTGGAGTTGGATTGGAGAGAGGGGGACACATATAAATATGTATTTAATGGCATTTGAACAGCCCTTCACAGAACGGTAATGAGAAGCAGAAAAATTATTCCGCTGTGCGGGGCGTCTTTTTCCCCCTAAATATGGTAGCACATGTCCATGCTGCTACTCTTATTTCATTCTCCACAGAGATGGGAGGCACTTCCATGTTCATGAGTGCCATCAAAGCACACATATTCTTCAAAGGCCAAGTGGCATCCGTGATGGTGCAGGCAGATAGTGTATAAAGATTAATGCATCTGCTACTTTGAGAATGTTGCTTCCAAGAGACCGATTATCACATTGGCGAGACACATATTAAATAAATTCGGCATGCAGGATTTAGCATGTTCATTTTCAGGATGCAAATCCTAGACATACTACATTCGTGAAAATCCTTGCTGAAAAGACCAGCTTAGAGCAGTATGAATTTCCAGGCTGTTTTTTTTTTTTTTTTTTTTTTGCCAAGTGCTAGTTTGGTTTGGGTCTAGCTGGTTGACGTCAGTAACTGGATAAAATCAGTCCACTGTGAAGTCTTGCTGGTTAGGCCATAGTTAAGAAACCTTGTGACCAGCATGTCAGCATCCAAGATCATCATATGCTGGGGGTGCTGGGGGGGTTTTCTGCAAGGATACCAAACAATTTTTTGCTTTTAGCTTTTCTTTACAAAGATTTTACAAAAAAAGGTGGTAATTGGTTGGACGTGATTCATGTAATATAGTGTATTTTAGGAATGTATACACTTCAGGCTATTGTATAACTTTAAAAACATTGATTTTGAGTATTCCTATATTTTCTCTCGGTCTGCCTTACTTTGAAACATTTCTATGCCATCCACGTCACTAAAATGGTAGAAAGTGTCATGCCTCATCAAATAAGTACTCTGCTTTGAATAATGTGTGCTTTCACCGGGGGAACACGCGTCTGTTTCCAATACGAGAAAAGAAATAATGACAACAATCCACCTGACTGAACAATGAGAAAAGACCTTCGGATGCCCTGCGCATACTGAAGCAGCACAACAAAAAGAAAAACACTTGCATACCAATCTGTCCATGAGGACGCATTTATAATAGGAGAGGGCCAGAGGACGTCTTGAAAGGAGTCATGGACTTGGGTAGAGTGTTGGTATTAATTCAGAGATTTGGAGACTGGAGCACCAAAGATTCTCTCTTCGAATGAAAGTTAATGTGCTTTGGTTCACTGTGCTCACTGACCTGAGGACTCAAATGTCTTTCATCCTCTGAGGAACTCTGTATTGCACAAAAGTAACTGCTTTTAAACGGACTTAAAAGACTTTCCAACTCATCTCATGAATGAGTAAGGGCAGATTATTAGTAAGATTAATGATTACTAGTAAGATTATTAATAAGATAATTTCATCCATTTCTCTCAAGAACAATGTCAGATTTGATATTTAGGGTGAATTGCTCCTATTAGACACCTTGAAACAATCAAATAACTGTCAAAATCACGTTCGTTTCGACTCGTCATCGTCTGTCTTCCTCACTCATTTGTTTTCATGGACAACTAATTGTGTTATCATAATTATCACCTGTATATATGTTCAGTTCGGTGTCAGGTGTCATCTATTGTGGAAGTGTTGTATGTTGCTCTGCTCCTGTTACCCGCTGGATTTATTAAATATTACCTTATTGCATTCATCATCTTCTTCTTACGTTTATACAACCACCCCGCATGACAATAACTTTACCGGCACTGTTTTTTTTTTTTTTTTTTTAACAAATGTGGCCTTCTTCCCTCTCATGTTCCATTCCTCTCATTCTCTGCCTCTTCAGGCTAGAGAGCAATGCGTCTATTTCCACCTCATTGACAGCAGCGAATGGAGCGAAATCCTTTTCTCCTAACGAAGAGGGAGAAGCATCGATTGTGTGGAGGGTCTTCTTTCCACACTTAATTAAATGAATTCTTCCAAGACTTCATTAGATTGAGAGAGAGAGAGAGAGAGAGAGAGAGAGAGGGAGAGAGGGAGGAGAGAGACCATGTCAGTTTTCAGAGGGGGAGGCAGGGAGAGAGAGAGAGAGAGAGAGAGAGAGAGAGAGAGAGAGAGAGAGGGAGAGGTACCTTCTGCCCCCGAGGAACTTTTTAAATCATGGCGTGTGTGTGTGTGTTGGTTGTAAAATTACATGCACTCTAAACTTCTGCAGCAAATGAGATCTGGCTGAGATCATAAAACCGCTAATTTATTTCACTCTCTTGGCAAATTAAAGGTGGTTTTGGTGCCCAAGACTTCAATTTGAGGCAATGTGGTCTGAAAACAAGGCAGATGCACTGGGTGAAGATTAAAAAAAGCTCTTAAAATATATGGGTTGAGAGATCAAGAGAGAATAAGAACTGCAAAATGGTGCACCGACTATAAAAACGAGAGAGAGAGAGAGAAATATTGGGCAGGAAAAAGCAGGAGGTGGTATGTTTTGGTAAAATGATATAGGGCAGTTTATATATGGGTGGTGATGGCGCAGTGGACAGGGCACATGCCTTTGGTGTGAGAGACCCGAGTTCGAATCCACTGTGAGACACCAATGTGTCCCTGAGCAAGACACTTAAACCCTAGTTGCTCCAGAGGTGTGCGACCTCTGAAATATATAGCAATTGTAACAGGGCTTCAAGTGTAAAATACCGAACTTGTCCTTTAACTGAATAACTTTTAGAACTTTAATTGTAAGCATTTTTACAATGAAATCTATTGAGAATGAGAATTTGACGTCATGCGTTTCACTCCGCGTTGCATTGTGGGAATGTGTCGCCATCTTGGAAGGATGCGCTATCTGTTGTCATGGTTAATCGACAGTGAAACTGAGAGAAATAGCGACGGAGAGAGAGAGCAGCTTGATATTTGTTTGCATTTTTGTGATAAGGCACAGTTTCTTGTGAATAAATGAAGGGGAACCAAAGGGAAAGGGGCTCTATCTGGAGAGACTAAATAACAACACCAAGCAGAGAATTTAGAGAAACTACTTGACATGAACAACATGGACCCGTACGACCTGCTACAGAATGGTTGAAAGACCCAAAGCACTACATACCCTGACATAGTCAATTACCTGGTTTATGGTATCAGTGCCTAACATAGTAATGTTATAGCCTAACGTTACACAATGCAAGAGTTCAGAAGCTTTAAAGTCATTAGAAGCTTATGAACAATTCTGCTGCGGCTGGATGCAAGACTTAGAAACCCCCAAAAGTGTGAAGTGAAACTGCGAGAGTTCATTCACACTTGATGTTGTCAATCCAGTGTTATTTTACATATGATTGATTTTAATTTCTGTATTATTTCTTACCTGAATATATTGTTAGACCCTGTTGTTTATTTGTTCTTATTTTATTACCGACTGTGTATGTCTTTTTTTTTTTTTTGTATATGTAGTTCAACGATTCAAAAAACCTTCCCTGTGCTGTGTGTAAGCTATTAAAACGAAATTATTAAAAGTTAAATGATAAATTTAAAAAAAAAAAAAAATGAGATAACAAATTATCTGTATGGCAGTGCATATGGCAGTTTTCCACATGGTATCGAAAATGGTTTCGAATATTGATTTTTTTTTTTTCGTATCGTATCAAAGCTAGAAATTCCAGTATCGTGACAACACTACTGACAATATTATGACATCCGCTTCAAACATTTCAATGCCCATGATAACTTTTGTTAACTACAATAAGTAAATCCACTTCACCAGCTAATTACTCTTCGACAGTGATGTCATAGAAAAATACCGAGCTACCGCAAAAACGGTTTAAACAAAAATTTTTAAATATGGCTGCGCACTTGTTTCTCTAGTGTATAAGGTCTACACACAAGGACAATAACAATGCATAACTTGCAAGAATAATGCTAACACATGCAAAACTTGCTGTCATGACACTAGGATACTGAGGTGCGTTACCATGCAGTTGCTACGAAATAAGTTTTAGCATTTAGCTAAGTTGTTGCGATTGATGTTCTAGGTGGAATTTAGATAGTAGCCAAGTCTTTTCCCAAATCTTTGATATTGTGGTCCCTAAATATGACTCAGATCCCTTCTTCAAATCTGAGATTTTCCCACCCGTTTTATAATGTGTTCGCTTAGAAAAGTAACAGCACAAACTCTTGTTCAACAAGCCACATGATCTGCAGTATCATTTATGTATGCATCACAAATGAGACGGGTTATGAGCTGAAGTTTAATACTCAGCATTAGCAGTCTGTTCAAATCCCTGACTCTGAATATGAGCAATATTCATATTGACACTTGCTTTGCCTTCACGTACTGTAGACTGAGATACTAATATATACTGAGGTCAGTGGCGGTTCTACCTTGAATTACGCCCAGGGCGAGACCCCCTTTGAGCGCCCCCCCCCCCCCCCCCCCCCCCCCCCCCCAAAAAAAAACAACAACAATAAATTTACATTCCGTTCCTTTGAAGAAAAAAAAAGTTAATATAATCCAGTTATTTTGCAAGATTTTTCTAACTTTAAAGGGAGGAAGTAACCATTAGCACATTGGCATTGAATTATATGCATGCCACACTTTGAGTTTTGACTAGTTGAACTATACTTTGTCATGATGGAGTTTTTAAAAGTAAAAGGGTCAGAGAGTTACTTATTTAGTAACACTATACTTATCTCTTAAATAATTTTGAACAGCTCTCATATTAACAACTATCCAAACTAGACCTAAAATAGCTTTTGTAGCCCTATGCCACTCTTAAAATGTCAGAGAAAAGGACAGAATCAGAGATTATTTAGAAAATAGAAAATTGAACTTTGAATGTTATAGGCTACAGTAAAAACTCATAAAGTTGATCATTATGTAAATTATTTTCATTTCATGAATATTGACCAACATGATCACATACACAGAATCTTGTTCAAAAAGCCCAATACACAATGAAATCAATTCACCAAGTTAATAACATTAAAGATTTGTTTTAAATGAGTGTCTTTTACCTATACTAAACTTGAAGGTTAAGCTTAACACAAAAAAAGATTTTATAAAAATACCTCATATTTCAGCATTTAAATCATCTCTATAAAAAGAATACATCAATAAAGATACATTCCTGACATTTATAATGCACAGTAGCTTATTATTAATAGTAAAATTCGGTCCGATTTCCCCATGGCTGTCGTTGCTATACAACCATGCACTGCGCTCTCCACAATGACAAAGAAGTTTTAGAAATGTATTTCCACCACAGAAAAACGCTTGCTGAAGCTCTGCTAAAAGATTTATTTACGGAGAAGAGAAAAAACACCCATGTGTTTGGGTGCACGTGTGCACTTCCATACTGAAAAGTTTATGAGCGCGCCTCCCGCGAGCGCGCAATGAGCGCGCTTCCCGTGCGCCTAATCGCCTATTTGAGGTAATGACCTCGAGCGCGCAAAAGACGCGATACGTGAACTTATCAAGAGACCCCCTTGACATCGCTTCTGTGCGCGGCACCTTCTCAGCAACCAGGGGCGCCATTGCCAATAATTGATTCGAAATTATGAAAAATAGAAAACCTTCGCGGCACCGAGGATATTTTTTTAACTGCTCGTGCCGCCCCCCATGTGACATGAAGAAATGCCGCCCCGGGCGACTGCCCGGTTCGCCCGTGCCTAGAACCGCTACTGACTGAGGTCCACGTTGGCCAACTGCGGATTTAAAAATGAAAGCTTATGTTCCTTTTCCTTTTCACGGCTTGATATGGTTATCAGATTGATGTGACATCCACTGAAGAAACACTACATTAAATATTCACTTTATCAGGTGGACATTCGCAGAACTCATTAAAGGAACACTTAATTACTGTCCGTCACAGTCATCGTCTGCACCATCCTGTCTTCATCTTCACTACACTTCCCAGAATCCCTCGTGTCTCCACACCTGAACTCACTCACTCTTTACACACCTGCTCATCTTCATCATCTGCGTCACCTGCCCTCACCTCGTTAGTGACCATTTGTAACTGTATTTCGTTTCCCTATGTTCAGTCAGTCCTTGTCGGTTCTCGTTTATGTAAGGTGTATTTATGTTGGCTTTTGTTCTATATGAGTTACCCGTCAGCCTGTCTGTCCCTGTTTGGAAGATTTATGATTAAATATTTGAATTGGAGCCTTTTTGACTCAGCCTCTTCTTCAGCACGCACTACACCCGTAAAACCGCCATTTGTTGTACCTGTCCATCCCATTTTATTATCTGAAGGTATTTCACACCTATCCAAGGCTGAAAAAAAAAATGTGTTGCAACCACAACACTGCAATTAAACGGTTGTTATGGATAATTAAAGGGTGGATTTTAATAAACATTGAAAGTGATAAAGAAGCGAGAGGAAGAAAACATTAATTCAGAAAAATAGGAAGGGTGGGAGGAGGACATAAAGACATTTAAGTTAATATAAATACTCTTACAGAGCCTCAAGATGAGAATAGGTGCTTGTGTTGTTGTTGTGTGTGTGTGTGGCTCCAGGGACTTGACGCATCTTTTTTTCTAAATGAAAACAAATGGCACAATCGACTGGAAGATAAACTGCTCCGGTTAGGCTGCTATATCTGTCATCAATCCTCCTATTCCCTTCAGTTCTGTGTGAGCACTCCTAAATTAACAAATGGCATGAGGGCACATCACCTCGCCAGCGGTTGAAGACTGGGACAGCCACTGGACAGGAGAAAATTCCCTCCCTCACACGCTCACTCAGTCACTTTCCTTCTCTCTGAAAGTCCACTATTCAACCACAGCTCCTTATTAACCGCTGTCCCCTCCCCATCCACCCCTGTAACCAATCTACAATGGCGCAGCTGCATAACTTTGCATTCCAAATCTGCCTCAAAAAGCGAATTAAGATTCTGTTTACGTTCCAGAGCCAGAGAATTGCCGTCACTCTCTAAAAGCATCAATTTACTCCAGCGAAGCAGCGAATCAACTCACATCAACTGAGTTAACCCTGAGCTTGCTGAAAGAGTGAACACTGAAATAGGAGTCAGAAAAGAGAATTTATGAGTTCATATAAAACTACCATCTATTACAATATATAAAATCTCAAGATTAATATAGTCTATCTATCTATACCGATAGATCAGCGTATACATCTGCTCTCTGTCCAAGCTGCGACATATAAGCTGATGTAAAACTTAGTGGTGACCTTTCTGAAGAAAGTCTCACTTCTGGCAAAGTAAGGGATCTTAACAGCTGGCATTTTATTCTCAAATAACTCTTAATGGTTCATTTCGAAGGCATATCAAAAAGATATCTTTGAAATGTGATGCCTTTTTATCTTCAAGAAGCAATTGCGCAAAAGTGAAATAGTTTTAGCCAGTTCATTAAACACATTCAGAGGTCCAGACTGCTTGCACATCTTGTGTCCTTGCTGTTCATTGTCACATAGAGACAAGTATCCAACTTGTGGACACACATCACTCGTTTGCATGTCTGTTAGCATTCTGTTCATTCCGTTCATCACACCCACTGAGACCACGCCATGTGCTGTTAGCAAGCTAGCAACTGGAACCCCAACCGAACAGCGAAGAAAAGAATTACAACACGGCCATATTAATTAGATCACTGGATGCTCTGAGATTAATCCCGCCATATGTGACTAATCAAAATCTCTTAATTAAGGACCGTAGCATTGTCTCGCAATGAGCCTCAATAGTCTGGGCTTCTTGAATTCACTTGTTATATATCCCTGATTTGCTCTAGTATTGTAAAAATTAAATCAATTTTTATTTTTGTTGAAGTTATAGTAATTTTGTTGATTGCTTTTGCCATTTATTAATAGGTTTAATTTTTTTATACCATTTTATTTTAGTTACTTACTTCAGTAACAAAAGCATTTATTTAAATATATTGTTTTAGTTCTAATAACTATAATAACCCTGACGCTAAGGAGTTCTCAATTCGGCCACCTTTTCTATTGATTTCATGTACTATAAGGCAACATTCTCTGAAACACTTCATCAACCTTTGGCATGTGTTCAGAGGTCTTGCGCTCACTAAAAACAGACCGCCAGCTTTCCTTTCTACTTAGCCCTCCTTGGTCAGGGTCACTATCAACATAAACAACAATTTGATTGACTGAGAGCTTTAGGAGATTAAAGTAATTTTGTAAATTCAACACAGAGTTAGTTATATGAAGTAAACTGGACTTGTATTTTTCATAATAGGACCCCCATTGAGACACAATCGACTTAAAGGGACAGTTCATCAAACATTGAATATTCTGTCAATGTTACTTTTTTTCTTCTGTGAAACAAAACAGTACATACTATGAAAAACACTATAATATGGTGTGAACTGTCCCTTTTAAATCTACTGTATATAATTTCAGTTAGTCCCGCCCTAAAATGAATATTTGTGTTCAATTTAAGCTTGTCCCCTTTTTTAGATAAAAAATTGGCATACTACAATATATTTAGTCAGTGGCCACCCGATCCCTAATAACACCTTAATAACATGAAAATACCCCCAAATCCACAAAGGGCATTTCCTTCACAAAAAGGAACCTCATTACATTGACGTATCTTCATGTCCATCACTCTGAGAACATACATTTAACCATCACGTACGGCCATTGTTCCAACTGTGCATATACACACGCTGGGTGGCCAGACTGGCCACTGCAAACTGTTAACATTGATTGAGGAAGATATACCGCAAAGCACGGGATGCATAATCTCTGTTAATATTTCTTCTCCAAGAGAAGCCATTTTAATCATCTGCTGCACAAACCCCCTCCCTTCACTCTGCCACATGTTGAACGTCATTAAAGCAGTTTTTACGTTGACTGGATGACATAGTAATCTAAATAGCTTGAAAATTAAATATAAACCACGGGTAGACTTTCTTTTGTTTATTTCATTGCTTCAAGTCCATGTGGAGGAACAAGAAACATCAAAGTGCTACAGTGCCATCTTTTGGTTCAACCCTTTCACCTTGCATGTTCAAAAAGACACTGAACTGATTCAAATGAATGACATGTAATATGGCAACGTTTTTTTTTTAATACTTTAAAAACATAAATTTGTAAAATGTGTTTTATATACCCTTTTCCCTAAGTACTAAACTTTGGCACATACTGTAGCTTGTACTGCCCTCCTTGTGCTAAGGAAATCAACAATACTTTATTTGAGAGAGGCATGTGACAATCGGGAGAGACCAGAATATCAGAGTCTCAATAACCTAGTAACCACACGTTCAAAACAATCAGAACACCTAAGCTTTTTCTTGAAACTTTTCTTGAATACATTTTTGAATGGACAAGAGCAACTCACATTTACTTGTGTAATGTAACTATAAATATATAAATTTGGTCACACTTTAGTTTAGGGTCTAATACTCACTATTAACTACGACTTTTCCCTTAATAAACTCGTAACCACTGCTTATTATTATTATTATATGGTTTGGTTGAATTCTAATGTAGAATGCGGTCTGTTAATTCTTGATAACAACCCGCTGCTAAGTATAACACACCGTTGCTATGAAAAACAGAACATTGTCATGGACACAGTTCTATTCACTCTGTCTGGAGGATAAACTCCTCTAAATCAATAAACTCCTTTTTAAATTAATGTTTTGTGTCAAATTATTGATTTATTTGGTAGCCATGTAATAAGCGGGATAATAGCTTCGTGACGAGATCCTGATCAGCCTGTCGGGGTTGTATTCACTATAACAACTGCCTCACTGTACATTATCATTAGAGCCCGACCTATGAAGGATTTTGAAGGCCGATACCGATACAAATATTTGTTGGTTTTAAAATCTGATATATCGGCTGATTTTTTTTTCCGAAACGCGTAACAAAAAATTAACAGATTTCCCTAACATTAGTTATTTGTAGTTATTTATGAGTTTTAACTGAAATAATATGATAATGCATTTTATAAAGAAACTTGTTTCTATTATTGTCACAACAGAACAGACTGATGAGCTAGCTTTGTGGTTAGCTAGTCTATGATGAGCCATAATTTAGCAGTGGATAACGTATTACATCAAAGTGTAAAACATACATTTTTAATATAACAGGCCAAGGAGAGATGATGCATCTCATTGCTATAACTGTCACGCGCTATTAAAGAAACACTTCAGTCACATTGTCAAAAGTTAAAAGGACAGTCAGTAAACTACACTGTAACAACGTAACATAACTATTACTAGCTAATTCCGCTTCACTCTCGGCTTATTTAACTGCAGCAAAACTGCACATGATAGTCACAAATTTTGATAGTCGCAATGTATGTCTTGTGACTAACTCAACAAGTGTTGCCAACAGGGACAGTGCAGAGTGCCCTCTGGTGGACAAACTATACAACTCCAACACTCATGACATGGTTCAAGCGTGTTTCGTCCGTTTTTATTTTATTTTTGAAATATTCATTTATCGGCCATTATAACTGCCGATACCGATGGTTTGGAAAATGCCTAATATCGGCCAATAATATCGGCCAGCCGATATATCGGTCTGGCTCTAATTATCATTAATTAATACTTAGTAAGGTAGTTGTTGAGTTTAGGTGTTGGTTAGGATTAAGGGACGTAGAATATCGTCATGCAGAATAAGGCATTAATATGTGTTTTATAAATAACAATAAACAGGCAACATCCCAGTAATATGCATACTAATAAGCAACTAGTTAATAGTGGAATTGGAACCAAAAATTTTATCAAAAATTCTATTTAAATCTAAATTGATCTTTAATCTTACTTTAGATAAAGATACTTTAATATTATGTATTGTTTATTTGCTTGTGTTTTATTGTCTGCCACTAATTTAATACAACATTCGCACAAGACAAAATATGCTTAATATGCAATCGCTTGCCATCGCCAGGAAAAAATAACAGCCATAAAAACAGCCATTTGAGGATCGCAAAACCACGTTGCTTTGTTAAATCTTCTGTTTCTCAGTCAACCCCAGAGGCGGACCAAAATAAAAATGAGCTTTGAGACTTGTGCCTTTGTTCTTCTCTTTGTGGGCTGTCTCTTTCTCTCTACAACACTTTCCCATCAAAAAAGATGCCAAGGCACTTGAAAAAGGTGGCGATGAATAAGCAGTTGAGAGGCAAAGACGCTCATTATGGTGGGGTTTTGAGAAAACAGCTCTGGCGAAGTGCTATTTGAAGTAATTATCTGCAATTAAATTCAGCTGATGCATCAACGGCTCATCCCCATGCTGTTAGGTGGCTTGGCGAGGACAGAGCAGAAATGCACAGAAGCTGACGACAAATTGGTCCCTGGATATTTCCTCAACTTTCTGTCGCCCCCAACACGTGCATGCTGAATTCGATTGGATAAAAGCAGGATGGTCAGAGAGGCAGTTGGGCATGCTGGCATGGCAGGAAGTGAGTAATAGCTAAATAGAGGTCTGGGCTATTTGGCCCTTTGTGGCTCATGTCTTTCTGCCTGGACTGGAGCAGATGAGCAGCTAAAAGCTCAGAGAGTATGCGTGACCATCTGCCATCTCTGTTTTGCTCTCCGCTTCATAGATCTGGGTGTGTATGTGTGTAAATGAGACAGGGAGGGAGTTGATGTGACGAAAAAAAATACCAAAAGCATATTTTACCTCCTTCATCACGGACTATTTCCCTATCCGCTTTCACGTACATTTATGTGCAGGAGCAAGACAGAGGTAATAGTCTCTCATGCCAATGAGCCTATGCTGTGGCATTCTGACAGTTCCAGCTTGTGGCCTGGAATTGACCCCAGACTCCAGCTACAGTCTGAAAACCTCCATTTACAACACCACAGGCTGCTATGCAGAGCACCATCAAACACAACCGGCCAAAGGCAAAAACATTGCAAAACCACTGCGCTTCTCAAGCGCAACACTGCCACCTGTCGGAGGGAAATCTATCAGCTGCCGTTAAGTGTGTTATTTTTTAGAAAAATCAAACTGTTCCACACAACCAGGGCCAATTGCGTTTCCACAACTTTTGACATATACAGCGCCATCTATCTATTACGATCTATTACAATACTATCCCACTGGAGCTACCTAAGGTTATTGCTTTGTTCAAGGTGGTAATAACTTCTCACTGGGATCGAACCAACAAACCTTCCCAAACCACAATATCACATCATCAAAACACTATTTTACAAGAGGAAAAAAACAGATCAGTTCATGCATGCTAAAGGAGAATCTACTTTTCCAGGCCGCACTGTGAATGATTACTCAGTTTATTAAATAAAAGTATAAAAAGTGTCATTAGTTTAGTCAGATTATGTTTAGCTATAAATATGAGCTGAATAAAGATCATATCAGATTTTATGGAGGAATCAATGCAAAAATCTAAATATTCTGAAAGCGTTCACAAACTAATTCTTGCCACAGTATATACAGTATATTTAAAGGTATTTTTGAAGGATAAGACACTATGGTCCTACATCAGGGTAAACTCAATTGCTTAAGGTGAAGTTGATCGACATCAATGTATACGACTGCACAATACAACACATTAAATAGGCTAAACTTCTATATTGTCATTCACGTAATATTGAATAGTGCATCTACCCTGACTGAGTTCTAAGAACTAGAGATGACATTTTCCTGACTGAAAGCCTACAACCCTACCTCTCTTAAATGTGCAACAAGCTCAAACCAGCAGTAGAATATTTAAATGTCAAATAAACCAAGGAATTATAGACTATTTGACCATATTCGCTGCACAGATGAAAAGACAAAGGTATACGATCAAAACTCTGCTATCAGGAAATAGAAATCTATGAGTGTGGCAGAGTAGGAGGTTATTTAGGTGACTAACCAGTAATCTCTTCCTCTCTATTTAGCAGCACATGAAACTAGAGTGAAGCAGTCTGACTGCCACAGTTTACACAGAAGGGTGCAGAGAAGAGCACACTGGATTTACTGCAATCTTTCACTGTGGATGAACAAATTAGATATAGAGGTAGAATTGATGCTGCGCTCTTGCAACTACAAGGGATTCTGAGTAAGAAGCAAACAAGCTGTGAGAGCTGAGTAACATTAAATTATAACACCTGTTCGACTGTAGGTATATATTTTACGTTTTTTATGGTGTGTATTAAGTCATAACATGTGTATGCAGGTTACCAACCCTAAGAATATTATGGATTTCTTTCCAACGACTAGCCCACTGTTTAGTCAGCTCCTGAACCTGAGAAAGAAAAGAGAGATACTTTGGATTATTTCTATAAGAGAAAATACAGATACAGGAAAAAAATAAAAGGCTTCTACTGGAATGTGAATGTAAAGCTGACACATTCTTTCATCCCAATAAATGGGACAGAAAACAGCATTCTGAGTGTTGGGATAAAAACAGCACTCTAAAATCCCAGTTGCAAGTCATGCATATTTACATCCAAACCTAAGAGGAAGACTAAAGTGCAGCATAACATAAAATAAAAATAAAAACAATAATGCTGCTGCTTATCTCCCTAAATCAGCATGCGTCATACTTAAACAGCCATGGATTGGCTGGCTGCTATGCTCGGTTTTACCCAACATTTAATCAGTAGAAGATCTGTTGAAGTAGTCTGAGAAATGGAGACACTTACTCTGGCTTCATCCTGATGAAGCCTCTCCTCCACACTCGACCCTAAATGCTGCTCAAATGACACCATCTGTAAGGATTTAAGTCATGTGACCACTGAGAAACAAAACAAAGGCTGTACAAAAGTAGGTACTTCTGTGTATATGCCAGTATTACATTTTAATCCGGCATAGAACGTCTGTACAACTTTTCATATCATAAAAAGGCTGTGGGCAATATTATCCCTAAAAGCATGCAGACTTTGTAACAGTATGTAGTCCGGGCCATTTTGACATTATAATTTCAGTGCTATGATTTGGGAGGCACTAAAGAGGAACAATATATTGCTTAAAGGTTGCTATCATAGCTCAGTAGAATCAGGCTATTTACACGGAAACGATTCTGAAGAGAAAGCGCAAATGTGGCGTCGCGTCATCACTTTTTATTCTGCGTTTAGACGAGCGTTTTGTGTGGGAAATCCGTGTGCAAATGGTGACGCAAAAGTGTGTGAAATTCAATGTACTGTAGTATGCACTTCACTTGAGGATGGTTTCACTTTTTTGCGTTTTTAAGCCTCAAAAATGCCGTCGCCGTGTAAACGGAAGGCACATTCGATAAAATATTTTTACGTTTTCACCCGCGAGCATTCTCGTGTAAACAGGGCCTTAGTTGTGTGTTAATTAGGTAAAACTGATCTCTTAAAATGACTTAGGATAAAGAAAAATACACACAAAAACAATTGCTTATTAATAAATTCAAAAGGTTCATACTGAAATCTCTGTGAAAACTTTTGTCAAAATCTGAGTAAAGTTTGAGCCATCATTCAAAAACTCAAGAAGAGACTAAGACCCTACTCTGTCTTATGAGAGATATGAGAAGCTGGAGACTCCACCCTGTTGCAGTCTAAGAGAAACAGAGATATTGAAGAGATCTCATTTGCGATTTTTCATTTCTTTAAACTAATCCTGGCATACCATTTAATACTGATAATATACAAATTGAAATTCAGCCTGTGATGTCTGAGGAGGATGAAGTCGAACTTAGATCACCTGATTTCCCGCAGACAGCAGCGCTCTCAGACGGGCAATCTCAGCTCGCAGCTCTCTGATAATCTTTACATTGCTGTCCTCGTTCACAGTGGGCTTGTTTAAAATGTTCTTGGCACGGCTGGCATAACGAAGAGTGTTCAGAGTTTCGCTGTAGTTCAAGTCAGCAGGTGAGATGGCTAGAGTGAAAAAAAGATAACAGGAAATTATTCCTTAATACATAATTAAGGTGAGATTAGCTCAAAACTCCTTGCAATGCAATGTTAATTTCAATCTGCCACTTTTTCTAATGGCCTTTTTCGTAGCTTTTTAGAGTTGTTGTATGGAAAAGAGCAGCAAGTGCATAACAAAAGCTTGAGGGTGTGTGTGTCAGGATTTGTCATGTTGTGTGTGTTAACTTATGGCCTGTGGTTTGTCAAGTGTCTTTGTTTAGACTTGTCTGTTGTGAGCACATGGCTGTCATGTTAATTCCTTGTGCCATGTGCTCTCCTGTCAATTGTCTGACCCTGCCCATCATGTTGCCTCTATTGTTTAATTTCCCCCACCTGCCTGCCTTGTTTCCCTCTTATGTTTGTTCCTTATTTAAGGTCCTTGTGTTGGTTACTCAGTGTTGGTTCGTTGTTGTATCATGTCATTCTGTTCTGTGAGCTGTCTTGATCAAAGTTTGTACCTTGCTTGTATTCTAGTCTTATGTCTGTTTCAAGTTTATTAGTCTTGTCTTGTCAATGTTCGTTTGCCCCCTCGTGGGTTTTTGTTTTATATCTGTTTAATTAAAGTTATATATTTATTTATGACTGTCTGCGCTTGGGTTCATTTCTGCATTCTGTGACAGTGTGGAACTATGACCACAGTGATGCGTGTGACCTCTGACATACTGGCTATCATGATGGTTTTGGCATTCCCACCAAGACTGTCCTTTAGGAGCCAGGTAAGCGCAGAGTCTCGATATGGAACAAAGTTTTGTTTCCTTTTTATTCCACCACCAATAGACAAATCAGCTGTGACAACAGAAATAACAAAGAACATTCAACCTCATAACCATGTCAGTCAAAGTGCTTGAAACCTTAAACTGTTTGGTATTCTTTGATTGTTGGTTTACCTAAAGTGGAAATGACGATGCCCAGAGTAACCAGAGATCTATTGATATTGGCACCTTCCTTCAACCTTATTCCAGTAGCCTTAGTGGCATCAGCTCTTTCACTTCCTGCTAGGTCAACCAGGTGTACCTTACTCACTGTCTCACTTGGTAACTCAGCATCAAACATGGCCTATAAGAACATATTATGGTTGACGAAACAGTCAGATATTTCTCAATCTGGAATTCATAATGTAGAACCATATTGCGACAGGGAAAAGAAACAAGCTAAAATACTTGATTGAAACACAGGAAAGTAAGATTGGAAATGCTTAATGCTGCATGACATCCTATCCCCTGAAGTTTCTGAAATGATTATGAATTTATTAAAAGAACTGGATTATAGCCAACAGAGCCAGCGTATAACCAACAGAACCCTGTTGAGTTTTAAATATTTGTCTCATAACATGAAAAAACTAAGAGACAAAGAATATTGACAAAATATTGTTTGGAGCAGCATTCTATCATACTATATATCCAGAGAGATAAATAAACTAGAAGGAATATCAATCTGTTTAAACAAAAACAGAATGATCTTATTTTCAGATCACTTGGAAGCCACTCAAAACATCAAATACATTTCTTGTGGAATGATGCCTACTGATTCACTTTTTCCTGACTATAAATAACCATCTATTTTTTAATAGATGAAATGCTGTCCAAAAGGCAGTAATCTAGTTTTCTAAAACATAGCTATTGACACATTAACATCTGTGAATCATTACACAGACATCCTCAACACACACAGAAAATGGAGGAAGCTGAGTGAATAGTACAAACAGGGAGATGATAACTTCAAGCTGCGAAGGCTATCTTCACAAATGTACAAATAAAGAGGCAGATGGCATTCAGCAGAGGGTAAATGGACTTGTGACCTTGA
The DNA here is from genome assembly GCA_038021265.1 of Cyprinella venusta. Classification (NCBI taxonomy): domain Eukaryota; kingdom Metazoa; phylum Chordata; class Actinopteri; order Cypriniformes; family Leuciscidae; genus Cyprinella; species Cyprinella venusta. The sequence continues at coordinate 19,505,523 of CM075869.1, read as the reverse complement.
TGAAGCGAATAGTGAAGATAGCGTGGGATCGGCTGCTGACATGGTTCATGCCTGTGCTGGCAGTGGCACGCCTCCTGTTGCCCTTGTGCAATAGCTGGCCAACCTCAGTATAGCTCTGCACATGGTGTCTGGAGAGGGCTGGACATAAGAGAAACTGTTTTTACTGGATTTCTGATAACGTTGTTTAAGCAATCAGTAGACTAACATTAAAAAGTGCGCAAGTTTTCAATCATCATGATGTGAGGTGATATTTGTGTAGTCATTTTACCCTCCACATATGCTCCATCTTTAGGATGTTCTCTTACTCTCAGCTCACAGCCTTGTGTCTCTGTGCTGGGAAGGAGGTCTCGAACTCGCTCATTGTAGATTTCAAAGTAGCTGGAAGCACAAAGCATCAAAGACTAGAACAAAGCAGTGATAGTTTGCTCTTGAAACGTTAGCTCCTATTTTAGGATATAATGGGATGACATTTCGCTGCCACAAAAACTTCAACAGTGACTCAGTCTAGATTAGTCTGCTTTTAAATGAGCCACATTCCAGCAATTTTGCTAAACACCACTGGTTTGGTTTATATTTTGGTTTAATAGCTCATTTGCTAGCTTATTAAATTTTCTTTGTTTTGCTTGTGAAGCAATTGCCTGGAAAACTCAAATCAATTACCTTGCGCTGTTTGAATCTCATTGTACATGAATGCAATTATCGAAAATGCCGGCTTGATGGAACACAACGACTTGACAAGGAATTAGAGGCTACACATTTTCCCTAAATCTGAATAAGCTCTGTTGTTATATACTGCTGCACATTACAGCAAGCGTGTGGGTGAGGAGGAGAAAGTCTCGCCAGTCAGAAAAGGAATAAAATCCCACAAGACGATAAACCTATTTCGAGCTGTCTGAGAAATGTGAATGTTTAAACAGGCTCCTGAAATGAAAGACAGATTGGTCCCTCTTCATCTCCTAATGAAGCTAGAGGGAGAGAGACAGTATCAGTTTGAGCTCAGTACAAACCAACAGTGAACTAATTAAAATGTGACAGTCAGACATTTTGAATGCCTCTACTGCTAGAACTGTCCCCTGTGAATGAGCACTGTTTAAAGGAGGGAATCCAGGTAGTTAAACTACAAAAAGCACTTGCAGGCATTTAGACACTACAGTCAAATGCAAGAGAAGCCATGGGTATAGTATAAACCAGGTTTTTTTTTTTTTTTCAATTGATAAAGACCGGTCTCACTCTGGGTAGGGTTGGGCATTGTCTACTAATTTGGTATCAGACAATGTCTACAGTGAAACACCGCGGTGGACGATGATAATAATCAATTGATAAAAATAAGATTCCTCGAGCACCAAATCAACATCAGAATCATTACTGATGGATCATATGACACTGAACAATGGCTGCTGAAAATTACATTTTAAAATAGAATTAAAATAGAAAAATGGTTTTGAAGAAAAAAATATATATTGTGGTCAAATTTTATATTAGGGTCCAGTTCTCACTATTAACTAACTATTAACAAAAACTTTGCCTCAATAAACTTCTAATTACTGATTATTAATAGTTAGTAAGTTAGTTGTTGAGTTTAGGTATTTGGTAGGATTAAGGGATGTAGAATAAGGCATCAATATGTGCTTTATAAGTTTTAATAAACAACCAATATTCTAGTAATAAGCGACCAATAAATAGTGAGAATTGGACCCTAAACTAATGTGTTACCAATATTGTAATATAATATTTCACAATATTACTATTTTTACTGTATTTATTTACTGTTTGTACATTTAAATTAACTTTACCAACCCTACATTTTTTAACAGTAGTGAATAAACATTTTCAGTGTGTAATTGAACTGAGATAACTGGTATATCTATGCCGTTAAAAATAACATGTAATAGGTCTAGTGACTTTGAGGAAATTTTACCACCGGTTAATCGACGTGTGACAACAAGGTGATGCAATATCGGTTACATCACTTGCCCACAGCAAACCTAGTCTAGTCACACCCCTGGTCTCACTTTCTGTCTCTCTCATCTCTCTCATCTAATCAACTGCATGGGCTGTTATCAAGAAGCCACTATGATAACTGCTTGCGGCGGAAGCAGAAGAAAGCACTGAACACTGACCTTCCTGATCATCTGGTCGTAATTAGAGTCCTGCTATCTTACAATGCCCATAAGAAAGGACAAGCTGCCAGAATGGGCATGTTGTAATATGTCTGTCCTTCTCCATGGGATTTTGATGGGTTCATTATCCTACAATAAACCACCATGGAGCAAATGATGGCAGTGGACAACTGTGGTCATGGATGTAGCTCTCGACACGTCGCAATTACTTATCTTAATCACTTATTTGGAACTTTTCCTGCAGCAATGGTTATGCCATTACCAAGAAATAATGCGCTCATACCTGACCTCCATATGAAACGATGCCTTATCTCTTTGCAAAACTCCACTGATGTGGTGGAACAGCCCCTCACAGATCCGCGGAATCAGTCCATAATCACCCTGAAAGAAGGAAATTAGAAAATTCAGCTCACTAAATGTAGTCAGGTGGCTGAGGAACTAGACTGAAAGATTGAACCCCATAAGGGATAACCCATGTGTTATGATCGTAGACAACAGCTTTTGTCCATTACATACAGCATGAGACATATACAATGGCCATTAAAATGTCAATAAACCAAATAGCTGCAAACACAGCGCTAAGCTTGACCAAGTGCAGAAGTAATGTTAACGTACATTAGACATTTAGTACAATTTAAGAAGGACAAGCAATGACGTGACATTGTGCAATAAAATACTGTAGTAAAAAGACTAAAAAGCATCATGAGAAAGTGAAGCATGTGATTTATGTGGCATTAATGTAACTTATTACCTACAATTTTGTACTTTAAGCTAGAATAGGTGAGATAATTCCCACGTCATCATCCTTAAAAGATAAAAAAAATCTAAAATTATAGCATAACACAAGTTTTAAGACAAAGAATTGATGCTTTTGCCCTTCCGACGTCCACACACTTGAGACAGTTTGATTTCAGCTCTCTTTCTCGGCTATTTCTACAATCTACACTTTTCGCAACCACTCTGAATAAATAAGAACTCCATAAAGTCTCCACACTATTTTCCCCTCTGATCTGCAAAGGCGGCTTTTAATTACTACCCACGACAAAGAGGGGGATATGAGACAGAATAAAATAATTATCATCAGTACCAGTCTGAATGAGTCTCTCGAACGACAGACCGATACCCGTTATAATTATGTGTTCTTCATATGCTGCCCTTTTCACATTTTCTGATTACTCATGAAAAGCATGCCGTGAAATAGAGGCTCTGCAGCCACTGGAGTAGTGTGTGCATCTGCCATCTTCTGAAGAGTGAGAGTGTGTTATTAGCTGTGATTTGTAGGTTTTGAAATTACACTTGAGAGGGAGACAGTGATGAGATGTGAAGCTTACAGCGTTGCCCATCATGGTGTAGGACTTTCCTGAGCCTGTCTGGCCGTAAGCAAAAACGCATGCATTGTAGCCCTCAAAAGCAGCTTGCAGGACGTCGGTACCAAGATCTTTGAATATCTGAAATGACAAATGAGCTAGAGTCTCTATTTGCTGTAAAAAAAGATTATAATAATAATAATAATAATGTTGGATTTTTATTCACTGATGAGATCTTACTGGTTTCAAAGCCTGTGGTTACAGCTCAGCTAGTATATGCACAATGGTAGATCAGATATTATCAAAAACATTATCAAAGTTAGGCATTTATATCGTTCATGCTTCCACTTGAAATTAATAAGAATGAAAAACAGCCCTTGACATCTACAGTAAGACTCGTAAGAACGGCTAGTTCTATGGGCACTGGAACACTTCTATCATTATTACTACTGGTCACATGACAATTGCAGTGGAGTTTGTACCTTTTCCTGGGTCACAAAGTTTGGACTTGTGCTGTTCATTGAATCATAAGAGAAATCGTATGAGAAAGACTTTTCTCTCTGTCCAAACGGTTCTCCAGTCTCCTACAAAGCATAAAACACTTGCTGACCTGCTGCAACTAGTGTCAATAAAAGGTGATATTTGGACATTACAATTCATTTGACCTTTATTTTGGGCATTTCTAAGACATACGTTGTGTTGTACATTTATGCCAAATAGTTTAAATTAATAATAATCACTAAAATAGGTAAACCATAATAGGCCTAGAGTGGGAGATTTTTTAAATATTACACATTTTAAACAGGTATAAAAAGTGATGATTGATTTTTGACACCAAAGCACATAAACAAACATGTATTAACTTAAATATCAACTGAATGAGATACCTTTGTGTTAAGGACAGAGGTTTTTTGTCCATTCACTTGTATAATAACTTTGGCTGAAAGGTCCTTCTCCCTGAGAGAGGAAGATAAACAGACAGACAAATATGAAAACAGTTTCGTCAAAACAGTAAACCATGATAAACTGCGACGGGCGGTATAATATCAAATAATGATGAAGTGAGACATGCTCTCTCTTATGGAAAACAGGAAGGATTAAATAGACACGTAAATACTACGGTTTTGTATAATACTGTATAATAATACTGATAATGAATATTTGCCAATTGCCCAACGTTTATAATGTTATAATTACTTAGCTAACGTTATGTGTACTAGCTTATGTTGATTTTGAGCATTCGGACAGGACTAACCTTTGGCTCAACGGACGGACGCGCACCGCCACACGCACAGACGCCATGGGTCATCGGTGAAAGGACACTTCACCTGCTTCACGAGTATTATATATCATAACTGTAATTGCATGCTCTTCCATAGACACCATAGCGTAGGCTAGAGTTCGACTGTACTAATTTCTCTCCACTTCAAACGGTAACGTTAACGTAGAATAATATACCAGAGATAAGAAAATAAACTCTGAGCAAAATAGGTTTGTTCCTGGCAAACTAACAAGTTCAGTGAGGGTTTATCTCATGAATATTAATATAGTGACGAATATTAACATTGTTAGGTAACCAATGGCAAAACTTTCTTAATGAATATGAATTGTGTTATGGCGCTAAAGGTCCAACGATTGGCGGATGATATCTGACACATACTTTGAAAACCTATCACAGAAGCAGGATTTGCTCATGAATATTAAGCGCTTCAATCCCTATTTTATATGAGTGTGTGTTGGGGGACAAAAAAGAGAATCCCCCCAAAATGCGTTAATTTATAATCGTTGTAGAACCACTACAATGTGAATTAATACCTGTTTATCTACCTGAGCCCTGGAGATAACAGGTGGACATTCCAGGTACAATTTAGTAAATAAATTGGTGTGCATTTTATTCAGAAAAGGGGCCCATCATTCACCTGTTCACTTCTGTGTTCTCAGTGTATCAGTTTTATTAGGGTTACAGTTGTATGTTAAGTTAGTGTTTATTAGGGTAACAGTTGTATGTTAAGTTAATATATAATTGTGAAGTTTGTTAGCTTTTATTATTGAATGACATTTCAGTTTCGGTGGTTTAAACAGGCGAAGTTCATGTCCTGTAGATGGCAGTATTTCTCCAGTTATAAGAGGAAGGCACATACTTGCACACACACACACACACACACACACACACACACACACACACACACACACCAGTGAAACCTGTGGTCTAATTATACACTAGGTCATATTTTCTTCACTGTTTATTATTTTCATTAACATATCTACTACAGCACTGTAAAAACACTAATTGCTACATCTAAAAGAACTGGCCCTATAGTTGAACTTACTTTCTATTACTTAGGCACACACACACACACACAGTCACACACACAAATCATAATAAAAGACAACACATGACAACTGCAATATCCTCTGTACCAACTACTTGGATTGCATGACACATGAGAGATATACATACAGGCCTATCTGTTTCACTGTCACACACTGCTGCTAACCATTTCTCATTACATAGATATTAATCTTAATTAACGTTTATTAAAGTTTATAAAAGATCACTCTCTGCCAAATCATATTTTTGATGGGCGAAGATTCAATAAAAATTTCTGTATAGCCTAATTTTTTAATCTGTCAACAAGAGTGATGTGGAGAAGCTAGTCACAGTCATAAGCAAGGCCATGTTGGGGATGCTTTGTTTATCCTTAGATCTTTCTTTGAGCGATAATTGTGTTCTTTCTTCTCCAATCGTCACAGAGGAATAAAAGGGAAGGAAGCTGTCTGTCACTGATCACATGGTGCACAGACTCTCCTTCTTCCTAGTGTCAGATGAAGCATTTCCTCTGCTTTTTACACCACATCAGATCACAGCGGAAAGAGTTCCTCACAGCCACTCAGAGAAGCTCCAGACCATGAAGTATCTGCTGCTTTAAAGGCATGGTTTCATTTTGAATTTTGAAAGGTGTTATTGCCAAAAGTACAAAAACATCAAGAGACAAGTCCACCAATTGAATTCATGGGGCCCAGGATTGATTTATGGATGGTCCCATCCCAAACATTTGTGGAAAGATGTGTTTTGCAAGCGTCTTTCATCACAATTCCCAAAACGCATTCCTGATTGTCCTCCCCTGACGGTCCTGAGAATAGTCACACATATCTGTTCTGGTTATATGAGGAATGTTTGAACACTTCAAGCTAGATGAGAGATTGGCGATTGACATAAGGTCTGGACTAATTCAGTAGTCTGTAGAGTTAATAACTTGAGACTTGAGTCAAGTAGTGACACAAATGACTTGAGACACCAATGTCTGATGTCAAAGAAAGATTTCCACACAAGAAAGACAATATTGCCAGTCTGTTAATCATTTCAACTGAAAATGCAACTTCCATCTGAACTGAACTGTAAACGGTTTTGAGTGAACATGCTATAGTTAAAACTTGAATCTATTAAATCTTAAAAGACACTGTGCCTTGGATTTTCTGATGAAAGCCAAAAAAAAAACAAAACAAAGAAAACAATAAAAATATCTTAAACTTAATCATGGTAAAGTAGGTTGGCAAAAAAGCGTTCAGCTATTCCTTTTTTTACTGTATCAAGTGCTGCCAGAACAAACATGCTTTGTACCATCAACTCACTTACTCCAAGAAACTTAAGCAGCACATTTTTTTCTTCTCTCTCTCTTTCATAAGTTGAACATAATGTTTAAGTCTCCAGCCTTATATACACTACTGCACTAATTGAACTATGGTGTTAGCCAACTCAAATATCATTTAGAGAACAGATGATTAAAAGAAAGTACTTGTTAGCTGGCAAATGTATAACCATCTGGATGCAACATGTAGGAAAATGTAGAAACCCTTCCCTTTATAAGCATTGAGAGTATGTTAATATGCGTGTTTCTAAACATTATTTTTATTAAAAAAAAAAAAAAAAAAAAAAAAAAAAAACAGTTCTGATACTTTTGCAGAAAGTCTTTGGTAGCCAGATACTGAACATCAGAGCGTGGTGAAATTAAGTGCTATTACTTCAATTGTTTCCAGATGTAAAGGTCAACCTCAACCCATTTAAAAAAAATGTAGAAATGATTAGAAATGTTAGTACAGAAATGTTAGTACAGCTATTAATGAAATAAATATATGGACATGAAGTATTGATTTTGGTTGAAATTATTTTATAATTTTAGCTGTATTATCCTATATTACCCATTTGTAGGAAACAAGAGAGACTCAATCTCGTGAGAAAACGTAATGTTACGAGGTAGCAATTTCGTATGAATTTGTGTGGTAACATGCGATTATTTTAAGTTCACAACGTAATTTCGGGAGGAGTGAACCCATCTAATCTTTCAATGAACTACCGGAGCATAAGCGAGATGGTCCGCACTGCAGAACACGAAATCCAGGGGAGGAGTTGGTCCAACTCCGCCCCCTGGATCTCATGTACTGGAATGAGGTGCTACTGATATAAGCCTTGCTCCGGCATCAGCTGTTTTGGCATCCTTCCACCTCCCCAACTCCACCAACATAATTTGAACATCTTGCTACTATACTCATCATCCAAGCATTAGTCCTCTGGGGGGTATATCTAAGCTTGAGTTGAAGCTGCTTCCTCGAGCCCTTTCATTGCGGACAGCAACCCAAATACGCTTAAGCTTATTTCCGATAGCTTAAAGATAGCTTAAATGGGCAAAGGAACTTGTGAAACACAAGTATGAAAGTCCACCCCAACCCCTAAACCTAACCGTCAGTGGGGCGTAAGCAGATCGTAAAAAACAAATGAGATACAAATTCAACAAATTTACCAAAACGTAAAATAGTTGTGAATTACTGTAAGAATATGTTGATTTTAATGGAGCCGTATGTAAGATTGTGGAATGGTACTGCAATCACTTTCAAATTACTGTAGAGCAAATTCATCCCTTCCCCCCTGACTCGAGGTTGCCAGATAGGCGGCAGGAATTTTTTTTTATCCGACATGTTTGTTGCTGCAGCTGTGGTAACTAGAGCAGAGCTGGCAACCTAGATGCTTTGTGATTGGTAGGTTGGTGGTGGGTGGAGTATCAGACCAAAACACAACATGACAACACCATCAGATGAGGGCTTTAACTTCACTTTTTAAATGACAATATCCTAGCTGGACTACTGTTGTCAGTGATATAAGTATTTGAAATTAACATGATTTCTTAATGTCTAGTGACATATCAGGGCCATTTTCTGATTATTTGAAATACATTTCCTACATACAGCTCCTTTAAACTAATTTGTAGGCTACCATTTTAGATGTTATTATTGTCAGGGTTACACATTTATTAAGTCTTGGTTTTTTTCATCACTTGTAAAGCACTGTCATTCTTCAAGTCAGTAAAATTAGCATTTTAGACAATTGTTCCCGACGGCCTTGTAAAAGAAGCTTAAAGCTGAATGGAAAACAAGACTATAATGCTGATATATTAAGCACAATCATCCGAGCAAAGACAATTATTTCAGCACCAATAAATACCATATCACTGAACAAAGAAACAGCAAGAGTGAAATCCATCACAATACACTACAGAAAGCAAATAATAACAACAGAATACATTTGCTTTAGCTCTGACAGGCCAGTGGTTTAGCTTAAAAAGATATGTGATGTATAGAACTTGATCACAGAATTAATTCTACAATTAAATCTGAACTGAAAGGTGGTAAAAGTGTGGGTACACTAATATTAATATCGGATATTAGTGTCAATTTTGTAAAATGGAGATTACAATTGAAGATATAAGATTACACTGCAATCCACATTTTGAGACACACTCTTCTAGAGGCAATTTAATGCATCAATTTGATTTTATCTGTTTAATGAAAGGCTTTTTAATAACAAACCTATTGAAACTTAATCTTGGATGTTGTGCCCCAACTGCTGTCCCGTCCCGTCTCCATAGGAGTAACAACAATAAACTTTAATTAAATCAAGAATTAACTTCTTACTGGCATCATTTTGTGATGTTTTAAAAAAGTCTGTTTTTCAAACTGTGGAGTCATCTGTACTTGACTTCAGTCAGAGGACGTTAATGTAAGCAAATAGTCCCAAAAGGAGTGTTTTCAATTCAACTGCTAATGCTGGTTTACTTGACATGACAGGAAGAGCATCTGTTTAGAATAAATAACACCAAACTGTGCCCATAAATCCTCACATGTTATCTGTTCTGTGTTCTATCGATCTTTCTTTGCATTCTGACAATAAGATTTAAAACATTTATGTGTAGATTTAATATAAGGTATCATTTTAGTTGCAAGAAGTCCATTATTTTGTTTGTGCAATATTGATCTATTGACATATTTACCACATTTTTTAAGACTATAATGGCTTGAGTGACAACACTTAAAATACTGTGAGTAGCAACATAAATATTTGAGATAATTCACTGATTAAACACACTCCGTAAAATAGCATATGCTTCGTAAAAGGTATGTTGGCTACAGTATTTCCGGCCTACTGTATTCATAGTTCCACAAGAAGATATAATTTTATATTATATACTTTTTAAAAAAAAACATTATTATACCTATAGTAACCTTTAGGTTAAGCAAATACTTTCATTTTCAAAAAAAAAAAAAGTTTCATTTCTGTGTAAAAACTGTTGTCCTTGTTCCTTTTTCTGTTTGATGACTGTGCCGCAGGGGGGCGCTGCTGTAGTCATACGGTCACATGACATGTGTCACTGAACCAGGAAGTATTTTGGTGTGACGAGAGCACATGCGCCGCTCATCACATCACAATCATGCAGCATACAAACATACTACACTCATAATTTAGTGCAATCTGTTTGTGTATGTTGTTATCAGCAGAGACGCTGAACAATGCGTATGACTGTGGCGCTGTTTTGCCTTCATGCACCTGAAGTCTTCATGCGAGTGAGTTTTGCAGTCTTCATTCTTTCATTCTGTTTTGTAGGACTGAAATTGGCAGCAGTTGATATAACTTAACAGTTACTGTATATAAAAAGATTCTTAGCTGAGTGAATGTAATGTACATTTGTGAGTATAGGCATGCTCAATGCATGTTTCTTATATGACAATGATTTAAAGTAATAGACTAAAGATGAAGAACATTTGAAGTGATGCATTCAATTTGTCAATGTTTTAATTGTCAATTTGTGTGCCATTATTACTAACTTAACTTAATTGAATTAGATATAGATATTATGTAATAGCCAATATTACTTTAAAAGCATGTTGAATTCTGAAGGTATGATATCTTATTCTCTTTTCTTTCAGGACTTGAAGAATTGTACTGGAATTCTGAGTGAATGATGAGTCAAAATGCAAGCTCCATTAATTACGGGTCATGGAAAAACTAGAAAACTCGACAGATTGTAAGGAGACTGTGTCTCCACTAAACAATTCAGGGTCTGTGCTGAACAGCACCGTCTGCCGTCATGAAGCTATGGGCTTTGTGCTGGTGCATGCAGGTGAATTTGGGTTCCTCTGCGAATTTAGACTGCAATTCAAGACATTTCTGCATGCTTTTGCGCAAATTTAGATGTTACATGTGCAATGAGTAATTGTGAAGATTCCCTAAAAGCAATAGGTCCCTGAAATGTTTACAATGTCATTATTTTCTCACCCTTACGTCTTTCCAAATTAGTATGTTGTTATATTTGTCCATGTAACACAAAAGAAAATATTTAAAGAAATGTCCATTTAATAACACTTCAAAATGGTTAGTCTGTCAAACTTCAAACGGAGCCAAAAAACAAAGAAGTCGATATTACTGTATTCCACTACTTCTCAAGACATACAAAAGCCTGGCTAAAACAGGCTATTAATTGAAGTTATTACTTAGTATAGCTAAATAATAACTTGTTATTATTTAGTATAGCTTCTGAAAACTTGAAATATAAGGACTATGTGTATGCTACTTTTTTTTGTCTTTTTCGACAACTTGACAGATTATCACTATGAAAATTGTGTGGAGAAGAATTGACAGATTATCACTATGAAAATTGTGTGGAAAAGAATGGAAAAATATAACAAATTGGTTTGGATGGGTATGAAGGTGACTAAATGACATTTTTTTTGGCAAACGGTTTCTTTTAAAGAGATAGTTCACCCAAAAATAAAAAGTGTGTAATTTACTCACCCTCATGTTGTTTCAAACCCGTATGAGTTTCTTTTTTCTGTTGAACACAAAATAAGATATTTTAAAGAATATTGGTAACCATACAGTATTTTGTTTTCCTACTATGGAAGTCAATAGGGCCCATCAACTGTTTGATTACCACCATTCTTTAAAATAACATCGTTTGTGTTCAACAGAAGACAGAAACTCACACAGGGTTGGAACAACATGAGGGTGAGTAAATGATGACACAATTAACATTTTTGGGTGAGCTATCCCTTTAATGTACAGGATCATAATAGACTTTTTAATGTATGAAACTTACTTTATCAGCAAGACTTCTTAAAAAAAATAAATAAATTGACATATAAGAAACTACAAAATGTTAACAGCTGAAGAACCTCACTTGTAAGAAATGTCTGTCTTATTTTTTATGATTTTATCTCCACAGGGGCAGGGTATCATTCAGAATCCAAAGCCAAGGAATACAAACATGTGTGCAAGAGAGCTTGCCAGAGAGTGAGTAGCATGTGATTCTTTATTCAAAACTTGATGCCTAATGGTACTTCTGCATTTCTGCTGTGCACTGAAACCTTTGGATAGCTCTGCCAGAGGTCAACAAGATCAGTGATATAGTCAACTTTCATTCCCAGCTCAGTTTGCATGATTTCTGATTCGTATTGTGTGGTATTTTAAACACAAAGATGAATTCCTCCTTACTTGGATTTGCAAAATATTATTACATTGTCAATATACGTAATCTAAGGTATGCTGACAAAAATGTAAAAGCAGCCAAATATGCAATAGATGTTTTAACGCTAATGCATAGGTTGGCAAGTTGCAAAGCAATGCTTTTCCCAGTCCAGAGTGCCGTGTAAAGGATGAAAAGAAGGGATCAGGCTTGAGTAAAACACCTGTGCCAGGGAATTTGAGTTATGTGTTGATAACATGACACCAGCAGCGACCCGCGAACTGCTGCCCGGCTTAATATACCATTCCACGCTCTGTGCTTGAAGCTTGTCAAGTGGAAAACACTGCAGCTTTATTTGCTTTTTAAGCTCTTGGTATTGGATTATCACATTTTTAATGTTTTGTCTAGATTATTTCAGTGTGATCTTCTCTTCATAAAGCTCTAGTATCCCGAAGTAGAGCAGAACACTCACTGGGTTGGTTTTAGGCACTGGCAGACATGAGGTTGCTGTCATCAGTTGTGATTTAATGTGTTTCAGGCTGTGGACAGGCTCAGAGCTGGAGGACTGGCACTGGAGGCAGTGACAGCAGCTCTAATAGAGCTAGAGGTGATAGTGGATCACAACAACTCACAAAGAAAATGGATAGAAAAAATATGTGTAGTAAACATTTCAGGTATTAAAGGGATAGTTCACTTTGAAAAAAAAAATTGAAATGTTTTAGCTTACCTCAAGGGCATCCAAGATGTAGGTGTTTTTGTTTCCACAGTATTTTCACTTTTGATATTTTTAGGTCAAACCGTTCTTGTCTGTCAGTCATATAATGCCGGTATATTGGGTCTTCCTCAAAGAGCATGCACAGGGAAGTCCAAATTAAACATGATTTAATGACTCGCAAATGTAAGTACACATTGATGGCCTAAGACACGAAACGAGCAGTTTGAAAAATTCAACGTTGTCTGTTGATATATCGAAATTGTCTTCCATTGCGATTTCCTGTATATCTAAATATGTTTAGATCTTCACAGTGAAGGGTAATGCTTCCAAAATCTCAGTGTAAACAATGAGTGACGTACATGCGCGAGAGATCACTTCCAGGGCTTTCCTTGCGCAGACCAAAGTGTCGACGCCCTCAGATCACTTGGGCGTGGCCGTGGTTACATGAGCTAAAAATAATATAAATACTGTTCGTTTTCTCACACAAACCACTCGTTTCTTGTCTTAGGCCATCAATGTGTACTTACATTTACGAGTCATTAAATCATGTTTGATTTGGACTTCTCTGTGCATGCTCTTTGAGGTGGACCCCATATACCGGCATTATATGACTGACAGACAACAACGGTTTGACCTAAAAATATCAAAATTGAAAATACTTTGGAAACAAAAACACCTACGTACATCTTTGATGCCCTTGAAGTAAGCTAAAACAAATCATAAATTAATTTCAAAGTGAACTATCCCTTTAATGGGATGACAAGCAAGTCAAATTATATTAAAAAATATATTATGAACTAGCTTTTATTTGTACAATTTCAGTTTTCATTTTCCTTTTAGCTTTTGTAATTATTACTATTTAAAAAAAATATATATATATATATATTTCGTAATAGCTTTAATTTATTTTCGTTTTAGTATTTTAGTTCGAATTCCAGTTAGTTTCCAGCATTTTTAATTTATTTAAGATTTTATATTTTATTTCAGCTTTATATCAATGATCCAAAGGGGATCCTACTGTTGTTTAAAAAAATGCCACTCGTTTAGCTGAAGAAATCTCTTTCCAAAAAGCTTTTAGGATACAAAAAACAAACAAACAAACAAAAGTGTGAATTGTAAAAATTACTTGTGATCTATTACCTTTTATACAATGTGTGCTATTGTATAGACTGTAAGTGTATACTCATAGTCCCGTGTCCATCTTCCTAAAATTAAATTTTCCCTCTACCCTGACTAAGGTTTATGACCGTATACACACATTTCTAAAAATTGCTTCAGCGTTTTTTGCAACTAACTTGCCATTAGATGACATGTCAGACCTCTCAAACAGGGCAGTGCTTTGAAAGTGCCGCAATGTTTTCAGGGACAGCGACCTATGAATGACTTACTTATAGCTGTATCTGCCATATTAAGCTGGGGTACGAAAACATAACATTTAGCATAGACATATTTAAAAACTAAAATTTGACAAATTTAAGAATTTTTCTATGTATTGTTTCCAGTGGTGGACGAAGTACATAAATCAAGTACTTAGGAAAGATAGATACCCTAATACAATTTTACTCCAGCAAAAGTATTAAGTACTCATTTTCAATTTTACTTAATTGATTTTTACGATACTAGAGTAATGTAATGTACTTACTTTAAAAGTATTGGTGAATGCCAGCTCAGTCTGACGTATATTATGAATTGTTATAAAGTAGCCAGCACTAGTCAATAAGGTCAATATTATGTTGCCAATATGTATTGGTCTGCAAATAAAAAAAAAAAAATTATTTAATTACCAAAACTTGTCATACAGTGATACTTACTCTGATAATTACTGATAATGCAAGTGTGCAAACAAGTAAAATAACAAAATATACCATATGTTATATAGAAAAAATAGGAAAACATAATGCGTGTTGACAAATATAAACATACAGTACAAAAACACGTCACTTAGGGCAAAATCTGTTAACATTTTAGGAACAGTATGGAAACATGCTAGTTTCACTTCATTTAAAACTGCCATGACATAGAGGAATATGCATGTGAAGTAATTTACGTTATTTTAACGTTATTTTTCAGTTCAAATGGAAAATAGACAAATGTGGACATGTCCACGTTCAAGTATTTCATGCTTAAACAGCTCACCCCTTTATTGCAGATATAGTTCACAAACAACTGTCAGTCATGACCTAAATATATCTTTCATTTACAATAATAAATCCTTGGGAAATGATTAAAAAAAGCCTGCATACTTCGACAAGAATTGCGAAATAAAACCACATTTTTAATGGTAAATGTTTCGCTCACATCTGACTTTTCTCAATGGCAATTTGACAATGCTTAACCAGGAGCCATCTTAAGAAGTCACATGATTATATGAACCACATGGTCAACCAAACTGGGTTGTTAACAACCAATTTTCTTTTTTAACAGACTGTATTTTTAACAGAATGTTGATACATAAAATGAACTTCACTTCAAAATAACAAGGAAGACGTGTTTTCATGACATGCAGCGTATTAAAAAGTACTATATTATGCATAGGAACGTAGCATAATGGAAGTAAAAGTTAAATAAAGAAGCTAAATAAAAATACCCAGATAAAGTATGGATACTCAATAAATGTACTTAAGTGTGTTAATAAAGTGGAAATACTTTGTTACTGTCCACCACTGCTTGTTTCTTATTATTTTAGAAGAGAAAGAAATTAACTTTGAGGTTGATGTTTATTTTTAGGACTCCCCATTCACCAATGCGGGTACCGGTTCCAACCTGAACCTCTCGGGTGAGATTGAGTGTGATGCCAGCATCATGGATGGGAAGTCCTTAAACTATGGAGCTGTTGGAGCCTTGAGTGGTGGGTGCTGGTTTGAGCTTTTTGTCATGTGATTAAAGGTGCCATTGGGATTTCAAGCCAATCAAATAAAGGCCAACTTGTAAGCTCCTTAACCCTTTATGGGAAAGTGGCTAATTGCATTTTGTGCATGCAAGAATGATAAAATGCAAGACTAAAATATTTTTTTTTCAATTTTTTTTTTAAGAAAGTAAATGTAAATTTTATATATATAAAAATAAATAATTACATACGCTACCTTTTTTTACTCATAACTAATAGAGGGACAAAACAGGACCGATTTGACCCCAAACTATTTGAAACTAGAAAAACTTGATTTGTCATTCAGTGTCTTGAAATTTTCTGCTAATCCACATAGAATATAAAGGATGTTTATTTAGTTTAACACTGATATTAGTGAAATATTGTGTTATTTTAAATTATTTTATATTTTTCTTATTTTTTTTTTTGTCTGGGTGCATTGAACTCCAAAAAATTCTTCAACAAAAGTGCCCGAGGAAGCCAAATGCAGGTTTCATCTTCCATATTTAAAGCTGTCTTGAGCAAAAGTGATACTAATGCTGCTCTTTCTATCAGGAATCAAGAACCCAGTGCTGGTAGCCAGAAGATTATTAAGTGAAACTCAGAAGGGGAAGCTATCAGCTGGCAGGATCCCTCCCTGGTGAGCCAAGATGTTAGCTTTCTGGCTTTCAACTTCTGCATAGACTGACATACTTCATTGATGCCTCAGGGCAAATATACTGGTGTAAAACAGCAGCATGTCAATCTCAGTATGCACAGAATATACAAAGTACTAACTTTGAGCAAGACAAAACATGCTCTGACTAAATGCATTTATCTTGTTGTGACAAATGTAGCAAGTTTATTTTCTTAGATATAGGAAATAGGTGCCAGTCATAGATTAAGACATTCTGTAGATCGCAGTGGCCCCTAAATGTATTTACATGTGCCAGATTCCTTTGATAACTAACTATCATGCCAAGTTGTGTTTTCAAACAAACATTTTCAAATTGGAATGTGTGTGTGTATATATATATATATATATATATATATATATATATATATATATATATATATATATATATGTATATATATGTATATATATATATACATATACACACACACACACACACACACACACATTAATCGCATCCAAAATAAAAGTTTATGTTTACATAATGTATGTGGGTGCACTGTGTATAATTATTTTATACATATAAATACACACACATGCTTGTATATATTTAAGAAATATTTTCATGGATATAATGTATATAGATTTATATATAATTTATATTATATATAAATATAAATATTTTATATATAAATATTTGTTTTTCTTAAATATACAAGCATGTGTATGTTTTATATATATATATATATATACAAAATAATTATACACAGTGCACCCACATATATTATGTAAACATAAACTTTTATTTTGGATGCGATTAATCGCAATTAATCGTTTTGACAGCCCTAATATATATATATATATATATATATATATATATATATATATATATATATATAAGTCAGCAAGGATGCATTAAATTTAATTAAATCAAAAGTGACAGTATTGACATTTATATGTTACAAAAGCTTTCTTTTTCAGATAAATGCTGATGTTGTGAACTTTCTATTTATCAAAGAATCATGGAAACAACTAACTGTTTTCAGCATTGATAATAATAATAATAAACTTTCCTGTATAATACATTTCTTGAGCACCAAATCAGCATATTAGAATGATTTCTGAAGGATCATGTGAGTAATGATGCTGAGAATTCAGCTTTGCCATCACAGGAATAATTTATTAAAATTATTAATTTATTAAAATTGTATTTTAAGATATATTTAAACAGAAAAGTTATTTTAAATTGATAAAATATTTCACAATATTACTGTTTTTGCTGTGTTTTTGGATCAAATAAATTCAGCTGATTAATCTTCTGATCTAACTGAGTTCAAACTGAGTTCTTCTGAGTTCAAAATTAAAACAGGAATCCTACAGTATAGAAGTATAAAGTTTTGTAGTGTGATGCAATTGCTCCTTTTATGTAAATCACATCTCTACTTTGTTAGTTTCTTAGTGGGCAAAGGAGCAGAACAGTGGGCCATCAGCCATGGGATCCCAGCATGCCCTACAGAGAAGATGACCACCAGTGAGTGTCAGACCACCCACACTCTTCTTTCAGCTGCTTTGACTGCAGTCTTTTTTATTAGATTTGAATGTAATAATAAAACAGATCAGGATGCATCTTTGGATTACTGAATATTGTGATTAACAACTTAATCACTCTTGGTGAAAGAAGCTAAAAAGTTCATCTAGAAACTGGAAAGTGATTTTAAATACCATTATTTTACATAATTAGAGGAAAAGAGGAGGTAAAAATGCTCATATATTTTCAGTAAAGAAGCACAGTAGTGTTGTTTTTAAATGAAATGAAAGGTTATGTAAGCCACAAGATTACCTCCTCTCTCCCTCCTCTCTCTTTGGATCTGTAAGGTGTGACTGGCATCCAGATAACTTTAATAGAAGTGTTTGCGGTTTTATTCTTTAGGTTTTTTTTGAGGCCTGCGGTGAAGTTTTAACCCATTACACAACACTTTCACAATGACTATTATTTGTGCTTTCACTGTTGCTGTAACCAGTATTGTTCTCAATAATTCATTATATTAATACATTATAATACAAGAAATGTGTTTATTCCATGGAGTTTGTTTTTTTATGCTAGTGAGACATTCGTGAGACTTCCTGCTAGCTTCACATAATGCTAAAAATGAAAGCGAAGGGTGCTTGACATGGCTATTTTTATACAAATACCAACTATAAAATAAAATGTTATTGTTGTAATATATTTCCAGATATTTAATCATAAAATATTTTCTAAATTTTAGTTTTACTTTAAATAAAAGTGTGGTTATTTTATTTTATTTTATTGGCTTGTATTTTTAACTCCAGTAGCATTATAATGATTGAATTTTATTTAAAAAAGTCAAGTATACAAAAAAGCTAATAAATAGTTTTTAAAAAGCTGTTTTGGTTTTCGGCCAAGTGCATCCAGAAATTTTTGGTTTCAGTCAACTGTTTTTGCACAGTAACGAAGAATAATTTGTTGTATGTCGAACGTTTTTGTTCTATAATCCCCAGCATTTATGTAGTTTTTAATATTCATTTAGGGAGTTGGGTATGATTAAGTTAGCTTTGAAGGTGCAGAATTGTATGGATATTCCTGAAACTTTCTGTTTAAGAGTTTTTCAGACCCCTAAACTTTCACACTTCTGCACTTAAACCCGAAACTTTTTATTTTATACTATCTATTTCTTTATTTATTTTTTTTCATTTTATACTTCTACTTAAAATATTTCGTAGACTTATACTCAAGGTATGAGATTAAAGTTTAAAAAGTTTACCATTGATGTAATTATTCATTATACAATTGTTATTGGCAGCAATAATGTAATTCGTCTTCTCTCAGACTCTAGTTTGGATGCTGAATTGTGATAGCTTATATTTATTGTATTATATTTAACCATTTAGCTACATGTTGATTATTGAGTGAAACTGACCGCAAACTCCTCTCATTGAAGTGGCTCTGATGCAGCATTTTATTTCAGCAGTGCCTTGAAAGCACTTGAAATCCTTTATGCCAATTCTTATATTGTCCTTTAGTGAAGTGAATTCCCATAGTTTACAGTATACTATATGTGTAATCTGTTATATGTTGTTTTTACCAAAACCACTGCCTTTTATCTCAGTTGTAAGTCTTGACAGTTGCATGTAATCATTTTCGTTGAATCATGATTGGCAAGATGGCATGTGATCTCATCTGTTGGAGTATTTTTAAGCCATTGACTCAGTGTTATTTTTACCAGCCCTAATTGCATTCCATCCAATTCTCCAAAATGGCTTAATTGTGCCCATTTCATTGATTCATTTTCTTTGATTAAGAGATTTTCACAGGAGTGGAATGCAGTATTTGGTAAACACTGGCTTCTATACTTTAATAGAGGGCCCCATGCCGACTCCCAGTGTGTGTCAGACAGCGATAGAGTGTGTGTTGTCAGTGTTGGAAATGATCTGATGCCAGAACCATGACCTCATTCCAACACATGTCCCATTATTTAGGGAGACTTTGAGGATTTCAACCACATTTCCACCAATAGACTGATTTATTGAGAGAGTAAAGGCTCCCCCCACCAAACACACACCCTTATTGCAGTATATAATCATGAAAAATAATACTAATAATCTAAGCAATAAGGGCACAGGAGCAAAACATTTGTCATTATCTTATGACTCATAACACAGACAAAGTTTTTTTGGATTGGAAGTCAAAGCAGTGGAGTAAAATTGTGGAGAATTATTGACTGTCATACCTTTTTCAACACTCTACAGAGTTCAGTTTGTCAGGCTACAAGAGGAACAAGAGGAAGATGGAGCTGGCAGAGCAGGTCGAGACAAAGAGGAGAAGACAGTTGTGTGGACACGTGAGTGAACGTGCAAAATTATTGAGTCACCTCTCATTTTTGGGCTCATGTTACATCCCATCCAACCAGGGTCTAAAATGAATACATGTTTAATGCCAAACTATTTATAAAGTTAATAATAATAAATAGTATTACAGTTGTAATCATTTATTCAACACCCATTGCAAATCAGGTTTATGGGCTCTATGCACGGCGGTAATTCCGGTGAAGATGTAAGGATGCTCGATAACTTCCGCCGATCGTAGAGTCCAATGCAATACCGAGAATTTATATTGAATTTTATACTCCATGGTTATACTAAAGAAACGTTAATCACAAAACCAGATAAAACAGACACCCCTCGTTGTGTTTATGCTTGTTTTTAAAATTATATTAAATAAACATAAACTATAAACAAACTATATATAAAATTACATCTAAACGTATGTACGTTTCGTTTCAAAGTCGGGAGGACAGTAAATTTTGAAGTCTCTGCTATAATCCGGTTTTCCTCGGTTTTCCTCCGCTATAATCTACACAACCGGAAATGGATGAGCATCCTTGCGTCAAATGCGGAACTTATGCGTGCATATAGCCCATTGGGAACATTTATAATCTAATAATAAAATAAATGTAACCAAAATATATTATACCTTTTAATCAATATATTTAACTTATTATATTAACAAGTAAATGCTATAATCATGTTTAATATTCAAATATTGTATTATTCATATACTGTGTTAATTTAATAATTATATTTACCTGGAATAAATAATGCAATTATCAGATTAATTTTGAGCCTTGAGTTTAACAGTGATGTTTAATTAGGTAGCATTCTTCTCTTCACACTGAATGCAAAACCTCTGCATGACATGAATCAATCACGTCCATATACTGTTATGTGGAGAGAACCAATGACATTTAAATATGGGCAGGGCTACCCAGCCTTCAGAATTAGAAACCAAGCTGCCGTCAAAATGTCATGTCCTTTGTCGGTCTGGATCAGTCACGATTTTAGGAGTTTCTTTTTTAATAAAAGGGAACACATAAACATTCAGGATATGCTCTTGATTTTTGACATATGTGCTCTTCAAACTCTGATTAAAAAAAAGACAGAACTAAATATGCAAGTTTCTCCTATAAATGCTCCATGATCTATAGGTTTCCACCCTCCCATTCAGTGCAACACATTTAATTAGGCCTAAACACAGTGCAGCGGAGGCATTTGCTCTGACATTATTACTCGACTGATAACAGGATCTGCATCTGTTCAGTCCTCTAATTCAAAACCACCACATATACCCAGAGGAGGAAACCCATTGGGTAATGACGACCTTAAAGGGGGGTGTGGAGACCTCAATTACTCACAATCACAGGAAACACACATACGGATACTTACTGCACTGCTGACATGGCACTGCACACAAGGAATTTAACTTGGGTGACACAGTTCTCTGATGCTCTTTTGTAGCTTCTTGGTACTGACCTGAAAAGCATGAGTTCACCTGGTAGACATAAAAATGTTAACTTTTATCTATTTACATATTTATGTCAGAGCAGTTTCAAATGCAAAATTTATTTTGTGGACCATTAAGACAAAAATCAATATATTTGTGTGTTTGAGGCATTCGTGCTTCTGCACCACCCCGCCGCCCAATTTCCCACGGCTACATCTTGAAGTTATTTCACCGAATTATTTCCCGTAATGTGCTTGAACATGTTAGCATCTCTCCTACTTTTTTGGTGAATTTTCAAGGAAGTGATTTGACAGGTACACATGGAATGCAGGTGTCCAGGGAAAATGGCTTCCAGCTCAGATCCATCCGTGATGTGACGCTTGTGTGGTCCCAATGAGAAAAAGTGAAACGTGGGTCACTCCTGGGTCATTAGTTGCAAATTACAGTGTCTGAATGTGGGCGAAATGTTATTTGACAGGAAAGACAAATACGTCGCAGTCTAACTTGGTTCGGTTTATGTGGTATTTGTGTTCGGAGTTCGAACCTTGTACGGTTTGTTTTAAAGATAGCATCAGTTTGAAGTGAGTGATCGCTGTTGGCTCTTTGTGCATGAATGAACTGTGCCTCTGGGATGCCACATGGTCTTTCTTCAGTTCAGTTCAGTTCATTTTTTTTTTTCAAAGCTATGCATTAAATGGTCTTTTAGATAACAACACATTTCCCAGTCTCATCTCAAGTGGCATGTGGTTTGTTTGATTTTATAAGTGCCATATTTATTGTTTTACTGGGGATGTAATGCATTTGTATGGCATGGATGGCCTGGAGTCTGGGGGTTCTCACTCAATTTTAATGCATACTTCTCAGAATTAAGATGTTTATGTAACTTCTTTTATGTGAGTGAGTGGGTGCAACTGTGCTTCATAGAAATATGACTTTAGAATTGAAGGTTTCCCACAGTTGTGGGAAACTTGGGAAGTTTTGGGAAGTTTTCAAGTATCTAAGTGTCTGAATTAAGTGAGGTCTTAATTTCTACTGTAAAAAAAATAAGAATTGTTAAATAATCAACAATGTCTTTTTTTTTTTTTTTTTTTTAAATGTATCACTTCAAAAAATTAACCTGCTGTATACATTAAAAACTGCCTGAAAAGTCACCATAAAATAGAGGGACTTGGAATTCTTTGGTCAAAAAGTATATAAAACCCTGACAATTTTTTTTTTTACAGAAACAGATTAGAAACAATAACTTAAAGGAGTAGTTCACTTTAAAAAAAAAAAAACAACTTTTGCTGATAATTTACTCACCTCATGTCATCCAAGATGTCCATGTCTGTCTTTTTTCAGTCGAAAACAAATTAAGGTTTTTGATGAAAACATGCCAGAATTTTCTCCTTAATGGACTTCATTGGGAACCAAACGGTTCAAGGTCCAAATGAGAGTTTCAGTGCTGCTTCAAAGGGCTTAAAACGACAACAGACGATGAAGGATCTTATCTAGGACCCTTCGAGTCATGACTCAAAAAAAGATTTGTTTAAAAAAAAAAAAAAAAAAACTTTTTATTTATTTTTTAAATGACCGATCGCTTCGCTTGATAAGACCCTTATTCATCCTCTGGTGTCGTTTAAAGCCCTTTGAAGCTGCACTGAAACTCCCTTTTGGACCTTTGGTTCCCACTGAAGTTCATTATATGGGGAAAATCCTGGAATGTTTTCATCAAAAACCTTAATTTATTTTCGACTGAAGAAAGAGATGACATGGGGGTGAGTAAATTATAAGCAAATGTTTTTGTGCAAATGTTTTCAAATGTGTGTTGTTGTTTTTTTTTAAGTGAACTACTTTAATTGAAGTCAGTTGATTGAATATTTTTATTAACTGCTTTTATGACACACCGAAATAGAGACAGAATATATTTTAAGACATGAAGGTTATACAAACAGCTACCCTTTAAGGAGAGAAAAAAATAAAGCTCCTCTTTGGAAAGGTCTGTGAGAGCAGATGTTGTTCTGAAGTTGATTTTGTCAGATTTATCGCTGATTGTGTTATCAATAATAATAACATTCTTTTTTAGCTTGTTCACTTATATTTTAGAAAGTTCAGAAGATCCATGGCCTAGTAATGACACTGTTCATGGGAAGATGAAATTATAAATTATAAGTCATCACGTCCCCTTCCGCATTTTCCCAGGATCGGCCAATTTGTCAAACGGCTCCACATGACTCTTTCAGTCCACATCAACTTTCTTTCCAAAGTACACAGCAATCAGCAAATGAAAACAGTCCTTTAAAATGACCACTTTACTCATTATAAATGAGAGCATGAGGATCATTTTTCAGATGCTGATATGTAATTGGACTTTGTTTGCTCAAGCTAGATAGCTATGTGTATTTCAGTTCCCCAGTTTGACAAAGTTCACGTTTGGTTATGGTAGCCAGCTGGGTCTGAAAGTCTACTTCATAGAAAAGAAAGGAAAAAAAAAATGTTGCAAGAAAAGCAATGTTCAGTATGTTTCAATCTAGTATTATTCTGGGCTTTGGAAATGAGCGTTTTTTTTTTTTCTTTTTTTTTTTTTGAAGTTGCCAGTAACCACAGTCTCTTTGTTCTTATTTTTTGGCCCACGGTTTAGCATGAAGATACATTGACACTTACATTTTATTATTGATTTCACCATTTAAATGAACTTAGACTGCAGAATAGTGCTGTTTATTATCTGTGTGCGATTGGAAATTCTAATTGAATGGCAATTGTGTGCGCAGGAGAACGATTTAGGCTGCTTGGAGCCAGTAGGAGACATCATGGTGGAAGGTGAGGAGAATAACTCAGCCTGTCTGGATACAGTCGGTGCGGTCGTAGTGGATCGGGATGGGAATGTGGCGGCTGCGGTATCCAGCGGAGGTCTGGCCATGAAACACCCGGGTCGGGTTGGACAGGTGACCTTTTGGTTTTCTCTGTGTTTCCGTAGCCCCTTTCACCCAGAGATTCCACGGATAATGTGACCCGGCATTCATCCCGAGATTGTTTGATTTCGGTTCATTCACACTGCCAGTGATTGCCGGGAACTGTGAGTGCGTTCACACACAACCCGTAAAGATCGCGGAAAGACACATGACGTCAGGATGAGACGTGTAACGTACGCGTCGAAAACATGTACACGTGCATACCGTTCCACAAAGCTGGTGAACGATATCCTCTTCAGTGCGGATAGTGAGGAGCTCCTGGTCTGCTTCGTTCCAGTTTGCCGACATTTGTTCGTCCTTTCTTTGTTGATGACGAACACACGAGCGTCATCACTATGACACACCCCTTACGGCATTGGTCCTGGGTTTTTTTGTTCACACAGTGCGCGTTCCGGGACTGATTCCGGCAATGTTACTAGGTCCCCAACCCGACATCAATGTCGGTATCAATCCCGGGTCGTGTTTGCGTTCACACAGAAGGCATTCTGGCAATTTCCCGGCAATTTCCAGGGATCAACGCGCTGTGTGAAAGGGGCTCGTCTTTGCCAATGATCTTATTTTAAAGGCTGGATTTTTTTTTTTTCCAAACATATTGTAATATTGTGAAATATTACATTTAAAATCATCTTTATATCATTAATATGCTGATTTCATACTTTAAGAAATGTTTTTTGTATCAATTTGAAAACAGCCTTAATATTTTTGTGGAAAGCATGATAATTTTTTTTTTTCAGATTTTTTGAATTAATAGAAGTAGTAATACTATATAAATAGTATTTTTTGTTACAATGTTAAAGTCACTTTTGATCAATTTAATGCATTTGTGCTGAATAAAATGTATTTTTTCTTTAAAAAAAATATTTTAAAAAATCTTACTGACCTCAGACATTTGAACAGTATTATGTTGCAAATATCTGCACTGAAATTAGATCTTTTCACAGTGTAGGTTATACATGCTTTATAAACATGTTAGATGTGTAATCAAAAATTGTTTTAATTTATTCAATTAAACTGCAGCAGACATTCATTTCAACATGTTTTTCTTCATATCTATCTTAGGCTGCTCACTATGGGTGTGGCTGCTGGGCTGAAAACGCTCGAGACGTCAGCCTTTACTCTACAGCTGTGAGTACCTCAGGTATCAAACACACCGGAGTCATATTAGTGTGACATTACTGTATATTCACTGGTTTTGCAAGGGTTCAGTCGGTCACTTGAGTCATTGATTTATGAAATTTGTGCAGAATTACAGTCGTTAAAAATATCTAATTTCTAATGCTTTGTAGTAAAAAATCGATGTCATCCAAGCTCGTTTTCTGTTTATTCTTAAATTGGCCCTGATATTAATGTCAATCCGTCCCTCTAACATCTTATTGTCATTTGCCAGTGTCTTAATGGGGATGTATTTCAAAAGCAAAAATGTCTGCTTTACTTGGGATTCCTGCCGTGAGCGGGCCCCAAGGCCGTACACTTCACGTTTTAAACTAATGCTTTCTGTCACATGAATAAAACCAGCTTTTATTCCTTATATTGCCTGTGCCCAAGTCAGTAGTCCACAGACATGATTCACATCTCCATACAACACACACACAAGGCAGTCTGTTGAGGATGTATGGATTTCTTAAAGCAGTAATGATGAAAGACAGATTGTTATTCATGGGTAGATGGACGAGGACAAGACGATTATGTTTGAATTGGAGCTATAGAAGCTATTCTCTTCAGGTCAAGATAAAAGAAAAGATGAAATCTCTGTTTGGGCGGATACGTCGCATCACAACACATCACTTTTTTTCGTGTATGTCTAGTGTATGCTTTTTGGGTACGAATATCCTCTTAGCAAGATTCGGTCAGACATGCTTTGGCTTTGCTGATTTGGAAGGAGTGAACGTTAAGGGTGATAAAGGAAGATTTTCTATAATTAATATGTCCACAGTGAGTGCATTGTGCATTACGTTGATGTTACATTTATTCATTTAATTTATCCCATCTCCCCATCCGGTGCAGTGAATTTGCACATACTTTAAGAACCACGACATGTGCATAACTGCACCTGAAACTTTATTATAATATTTCACGAGGCAGTGACATTGCTTTAACAACCAGACACCTTGTAAAAAGCTCTACTTGGCTTTGAATTGTCGAACTGTAGCCTCTGTTAATATGCTTCCCCGTGCCATAATCACTTACACAACTTCCAAAGAGTGTTAAGTTAAGATGAAGGCCATATTTCTTTTCTTTTCCTTCATCCTTTGTTCTGCGGCACCCTTGTGTGAAAGCACCTTTGGCCTGGCCTGAGCCCTGCAGTGAACACACACCTGGCCCATTGCAGAGAGACTGGGATTCATTCAAGTTTGGCATGTTGCACTGGGGTGCAGCATGTATGATTTCCTCTGGTTTAAAAAAAAAAATGTTGATGGTGTTGGCCACACAGGCTTTTTGAGGGATTTTGCTATGTCTATTGCAGTTTAGTGTGTGTGTGTGTGTGTGTGTGTGTGTGTGTGTGTGTCACCGTGATAAAGTTTAAAAAGAAAAATTAAATAAAGATTGCTTTTTTTTGTAATGATGTAATGAGAATTCAGTGGAAAGTTTTTGTCAAGAAAATGAAACCTTTATGGAACAATCTTAATGGTATTACATTTTTATTTTTTTAGATGGGAAATATTACTCAGGCATGTTCTTGATAGGTTTTGTGAGATCTCCGATTGCTCGCTTCAACAGGTCTGAAATATTACGAGCACTGTTTTACACGTGTGCTCCCTTTTGACATTTTTACTTTATAATCACACAAACTCATGTGCAACAGGCACGGAACTTACTTGTGTTTTGCGGCTCTTTGTTTTTGATCGTCCGCCATTCTAAAAACAAAAGCAGAATCACACATTTTATCACCTTCTCCCCCCATGGCTGTTTCAGCATGCATTTCTCTTTCATCCTCCTCAAAATTGAAAACTCATGGTGGTGAAGACAGGCCGTTCGAGTGTGCGCTCCAGCGGTGCACCTGCTTTTCATTTCCCAACTTAAAAGGCGTTCCTATCAAAAGGAGGAGAAAAACAATCATTCTGGCTTCATACTGACACAAAGAGCTCGTTTTCTCCCAGGTCAACCATGTTAGTCTCGTCAGCGCTCGTTGTGGTTTCGCCGAGGGTCAGTGTTGATTCCTTTTGCCACGTTTGGCAAACCTTTCATGCCATCTCTGGTTTGTTGTGTTTTATTTACTTTCCACTGGAAATTGAGTTTGCACTATCATGGCACTGTTTGCTTGTTAAATTAACTGTTAACTTGTGATATTGTTGCCAGTAACTTTCATTTCTCAAGAGAGAATGAGAGGGTTTACGGTAACTTGAAAATAGTGAGCCAATGGTGGAGCCAGTCGTTTATTCATTCTTTTGTTAAAACAACAAAAAAGAAGAAAAGAAAAGAAATTAGCATCTAATTGTCATGGCAACAAACCCGCACAGAGTTTTGTTGTAGTTACCTGATATTTTACGGGGCCCACGTTTGTGTTTACAGAAACAACACGGCTATTTTCTTAAGGCTTTATGGTTTCAGAGGCTGCCAGACATTTTGTGTTTAAGGCATTTCTTTACACTCCCTCCCTTTTGAAAACTGGCTGCTAGACACGGGTGCCTTTGAAAGGCAAATGACTGTGAGTGTCTTCAGTGTCTTGACAGTGAGATTTACTATTCTTATATTTTACATGTTCTTTTAACTGAATTCCCATGGGGACACCTGACTTGCCATACAAATTTAATACATTTAAAATTGTATTAAAGCATGCACACAGTTATATACACACACACACACACACATACACAGCTTGAATCAGTCAGCCCAATCTCCTCTGACCTCTAGCATCAATAAGGCATTTTCGCCTTAAGACTGCCGCATATTAGATGTTTTTCCCTTTTCACTCATGAGAAATTGAACAGGTGTTCCTAATAATTCTTTAGGTGAGTGTATACACATTAACCTAAAGGATTATTAAGAACACCTGTTCAATTTCTAATTAATGCAATTATCTAATCAACCGATCACATGACAGTTGCTTCAATGCATTTAGTGGTGTGGTTCTGGTCAAGACAATCTCCTGAACTCCAAACTGAATTTCAGAATGGGAAAGAATGGTGATTTTAAGCAATTTCGAGTGTGGCATGGTTGCTGGTGCCAGACTGGCCAATCTGGGTATTTCACAATCTGCTTAGTTACTGGGATTTTCACGCACAACCATTTCTAGGGTTTAAAAGAATGGTGTGAAAAGGGAAAAACATCCAGTATGCGGCAGTCCTGTGGGCGAAAATGCCTTGTTGATGCCAGAGGTCAGAGGAGAATAGGCTGACTGATTCAAGCTGATAGAAGAGCGAATTTTAAACGAAATAACCACTTGTTACAACCGAGATATGCAGCAAAGCATTTTGTGAAGTCACAAAACGCATAACCTTGAGGCGGATGGGCTACAACAGCAGAGGACCCCACTGGGTACCACTCATCTCCACTACAAATAGGAAAAAGAGGCTACAATTTGCAAGAGCTCACCAAAATTAGTCAGTTGAAGACTGGAAAAACGTTGCCTGGTCTGATGAGTCTCGATTTCTGTTGAGACATTCAGATGGTAGAGTAAGAATTTGGCGTAAACAGATTGAGAACATGGATCCATCAGGCCTTGTTACCACTGTGCATGCTGGTGGTGGTGGTGTAATGGTGTGGGGGATGTTTTCTTGGTACACTTTAGGCTCCTTAGTGCCAATTGGGCATCGTTTAAATGCCACGGCCTACCTGAGCATTGTTTCTGACCATGTCCATCCCTTTATGGCCACCATGTACCCAATCTCTGATGGCTACTTCCTGCAGACTAATGCGCCATGTAACAATCATTTCAAATTGGCTATGAAATTGGTTATTAGAATATTATGAATCAAGTGCCCATAAGCTATATTGTTCGAGCTAGTGACCACGTAAAGTGGCTAACGTTAGGCTACTTGCATTTTTCAAATGATAAGCCATGTTTGAGGTCTATGAACGATAGGTGATCTTTTAGATTTCCTGCTTGACATAATTACCACATAGACCAGTCATGCTAACAATCTGTTCGTCATGCCAATTCATGTGGAGGTTTTTGACTGACCAATTAAAATTTGGTTCACTAAGCCTCTTATCGTTGACTAATGTTCATTTGACAGCCCTAAATTCAATATGCAAATACACAGACAAATTGCAATTCAGTATGAACTCCATGAACACAGACAACTAGAACTAACTGTTCCTAACATAAAATTGTAAATTTACATGCAGTTGTTCAATATACATAATGTCTTTATTAGGTTTTTTTAATTTATGTTTTATATTAAATTATTGAATGTGGGTCTTGTCTGTACTGTTGCAGGCTCTGGGGAGCACCTGATTCGCACCATGTTGGCCAGAGAGTGCTCTACCTCCATGCAGACTGAAAATGCACACCAGGCCCTACTGGAGGCTATGCAAAATAAATTCATCAGTGAGTAAATCTCAGAGACTCTCTTTCCCTCCTTGTTATCCTGTTTTCATGTTTCTCTCTCCTTCAGCAGGCTACCATCACTTTACCACAGTATGTGTGAGTAAGAGCAGCTCTGAGCTAAAACTGAACAACAAAATCATTAACAACTTGCTTGACTGGAAATGAGCGCTACAAATATTCGGCAGCCGCAATGTTTTTTTTTTTTTGTTTTTTTTTTCTGTATGTTTGGATTTGTGGATCAATAACATTCTTTTGAATGGGCTCCACAAGTTTTTGGTTAAATCATATTTGTGTGGCCACAGTTATTTTCAGATGCCATAAATACTCTGTTGACAGTCCATTTGAAGATGTCGCCTTCTTTCATGTTCAGAAGCTTTGCTCGCTTGGTTCCCATTCTGGGCTTGTGAAATTGGGTGACTGCTTGGATTTTATATTGAATGTAACACAAAGTACATGTGGGAATATTTGCTGGTTTTGGCCTGTGACCTTTATAGTTTTGTTGCACGGAAATCTTCAAATGTGAGATTTTCTTGATTATTATTATTTATTTATTTAATTGAGTTTTATGTGTTCCTGCAAAGCTTGGTTAATCAACATTATATTGACCCTCATAAATCAACATGCATTCCCAAAACACAACGTGATGCGATAAGATTCCTAATGCGACCAAATAAATTACAAATCACAGCCAATCAGAAGAGCGTGTGGTCGGACTCTTTCTGCAATTGCAGTGCACAACTGTCTCACACTTGCAACAAAATGGATGTTACCAAGTATTTAATCGATTTAATAAAAGTTAAACCATTTTAACATTATTTAAAATATTTAGTGACTCATACCTTTCTTTTGTTTTCAAGATCTGAGACAAATTATCCATTGTCACATTTATCGTTGCTATATTTAAGTTGGTATATATGATATCCAAACTCAAATCAAATTAAAAACTTAAGCACAAACACGTGAGATAATCATTTAGCTGTCAGCCAAAAATAGAACCCTTGTCATTTGATGCATATTGTCTCTAATTAACACGTATATGACTTTGTGTACTATGAAGTTTCCGTTTTTTTTTTTTTGTTTTTTTTTTTTTCAAACAGCGACCCCTAGAGTTTCGCCAACAAGTGAAAGCCTGAGTGGGACTCTTTTCCGGTTCCTCACACAGTCAGTTTCTTGTTTTCTTTTCCTTGACTCTTCCGACCGCGTTTCACGTCTGGGATCACGTGTTAGTGTCTTCCATAGAGGCTGCTTCATATGTGGTTGATGTATGTGACGTCGTCCCTTAAAGCAAGCCGTGATTCTCCCGAGATTTGCGTGGCGCCACCTCTCAAACCTTCATTGCTGGTTTTGCCATAGACTGTAGAAATGGACAGAGCGACCCCATTGATTTCAACGGAGAAGACTGAAGCCCTATTATTGCACTTCCTCTCTGATGTCTGATCGACTGCGCAGGCTCAAACTCAGTGTGATGACAGTCCGACAGTTGAAAATCTTCTATTATCTGTGCCAAGACAAATTTTAATCACCTAATTCCTCAAAAACTTTGAGATATTTTGTCCCGTTGCTTTTATGGACTCTGTATTTATGGGCTTCTACCTTGACTTTGTGCCTCCATGTCCCCTCGATTACCTCATAGACAGTAAAAGATTGCCTGCAAGCTTGTCCTCCTGTCTATACGGTAATGTCTCTATTGTGCGACAGAAAGTCCTGTGGTTCTGACACTATCTTTAGCCTATTTTGAGAAAAACGGCTTCTACAGGGCTGTAACGTAAGATACAAAGTAATGGAGCATTTTATACATTGTCGTGTTTCTTTACAAATAAATAATGGACAAATTAAGTCTTTTGATGCCTCAGATGTAAAGTTATTGGCTGTCAAAGTGATGCCAAAATGAATGGGAGTCAATGGGATGCTAACAGCAGGTGAAGTTCTGCTACAATGGCGGCTCCCGCAAGGCTTTAACTTCTGGCTGATGGATTACCCCCTTGGGTTTTGCCAACGGCGTCCGATCAGATCAGATGACTGCTTGTTAGTACTTTGATTACAATTATTTACTAAATAATTAAATAGGCATACATTAAATATTGATCTAATTTAATGTGAGAAGAGAGACTCTGGAGTGCCACTATTTCTACTGAAATATTTAACTGCATGATGCTGTGACTAACCAATATGAATCAAGTGTTTCTCAAAGCTGTGTAATCTGATTAAACTGTGAAGAACAGAATGAGGAGAATAAAAGCATTTTTAATGAAATATTGGATTAAGATCTGTTTTAGTGTCTTTTGAATTGTGGTGTTAAGACATATTCTGTGTGTGAAGGGTGTCCAGGTTTTAATTAAGAGGTGTTATAAAAAAAGCCATGTTCAGTGTAAAAAAGCTGAACACAACATGATGTGCAAAATCAATATGGCATTAATGAAACAGAGCACCTATCTGTGGTGAAATTTAAAACCTGTGGACTGATGTTACGCTTGAGTGCTTCAAACCTAGTCTGTGTCCAGCACTCCTTTGGTTTTGAGATGTAATCATTTGAATGGGCTTGAAGCCCGTTTTGCAGCGCAAACTCTTTCAGTTTTTTTTTGTATTTGCTTGCTTTTTCAAGTCTCTTTATCAGAGCTCCGTGAGGGGTTACAGAAATAACTCATTCCATCATTAACCTATTAAAGAGCGAAAAGTGGCTCTGCTCCCAATTTTTCTCATTTGGTTAATAAAACAAAAGCTTTGGAAAGAATAATTGTTTTCAGTCGTTTAGGTTGGCAGGGGAAAGTACGGAAATGTACTGCTTTTCCGCTCATTTCATTAACTTCTCAGAACAGAGCATAACTAATAAATCATTGACCGAATCGCTGGGTTTTCTTAGATGTCTCCAACGTGCTTTCATTTTGATTTTACATCTAAATAGACTGATTGTAGTGGAAAGAAGGTCACGGTTGAAATGCTGTTGGCTTGTTTGTGTTTAAGGTTCGCCGTTCCTGGCTGGCGAGGACTGTGTTCTGGGTGGGGTGATTGTTCTGAGGTGCTGCACATGTGGAGAAGCCCAACGCTCTGAAGACATCCAGGCTCTGCTGGGTATGTGCTCCTATGTCCTGCTTAAGCTTAAATTCATTACACCTTCATTACACATTTTTCCTGTCGTTAAAGTAGCAAAAGTGGCACACTTTTAGGACACACTTGTGCCGTACGCTTTAGACCATGGCTTAAAATGGTCCCAAAGTCTGCAGGTTTCCTAGAAAATCAAAGAGAGGTGAGTTTGATCAGGGTTTTAGCTAAACTCTGAAGGGCCGTGTGCCTCCACGACCGGATTTGCGGACCCCTGCTACAAAGCGAATTTTATTTACTACCGTTCAAATGTTTGGGGTCCATAAAGTTTTTATTTTATTTGAAGAGTTTCTTATGCTCATCAAGGCTGCGTTCATAAAACAGCAATATTGAGAAATATTATTATTATTATTTTAACTTTTGATGTTAAAGCTGAATTTTCAGCATCTTTACTCAAGTCTTCAGGACACATGATCCTTTTGAAATCATTCTAATATACTGATTTAATGTTCAAGGAGCATTTCTTATTATCAATGTTCAAAACGGTTTGTGGAAACCGATTTTTTTTTTCCAGGATTCTTCGATGAAAAGAATGTTCAAAAGAACAGCATTTATTTAAAATGGGTCTTTTGTAACCTCATAAATGTATCTAGTATCAATTTTGAACATTTTAATGCATCATTCCTGAAAGTTTTACATAAAAAGATGCCGTTATGGAGGATTTTTGAAGAACAACTGTGTCACTGAAGATTCCCTGAAAGTCATTCGTAATGTTGCCCCCTCCCCCCCATCCATCCTTTCTGATGCCTCTCTCACATTCTTGTCTAAAGATGCTGACTATTTTTCCAGGCGTCTTTGTTTAAACATTCAGGGATAAACATGGCAGCTCGCTACATTCACAAATAACAGAATAAACAGGTCTCAAAGTGTGGTCTGGGAGTGTGGTTGGGATAATAGAGGCATTGTTATGATTAGGGCTGACAACACTCAATGGAAGAACACATTTCAGACTGATATAAAACTCACCTTTTCAATATCTTTGTCTGTTTGGTTTATTAACCGTTCAATCTTGACTTCAATTTAAGGTTAACTCAGAAGGATAATTCACCATGGGTTAAAGGGATACTCCACTTTTTTGGAAATACGCTCATTTTACAAATCCCCCAGAGTTAAACTGTTGAGTTTGACCTTTTTTGAATCCATTCAGCCGATCTCCGGTTCTGGCGGCACCACTTTTAGCATAGCCTGGCATACATCATTGAAGTGCACAAGACCATTAGCATTTCTCTAAAAAAAATACCAAAGTGTTTTGATATTTTTCCTATTTAAAACTTGACTCTTCTATAGTTAGATCGTGCACTTAGACAGACGGATGTTTTTTTTCTTTTACTTTATTAAGTAGTTTACTGACTTTAAATATTATAATGACAAATGTATTAATAAATCTAAGTACTTTTTATAATAATTACAAAGTGAGGCCCTGTAAACAATAATTAAAACAATATTATGTTAAGAATTTAATTAAATATGGTTTCAAAACAATACATTTAAATATCAAATAATAAAGGAACAAATAAACACAAACAAAGATGACATCATAGACAGCAGGAGATCTACAAATAGGCTGCATTCACACTAATGCACAGATCTATTTTGACAATACAGATGCTTTGTCTTGTCTGTGTAATCCCTTAAGACATAACAGACTTTAATTATGTTCATTTTGCATCATTAAAGCATTTTAAGGTGCATTTAACAACTAACACTGATTCACCGCACCGCCACATGCCGCAAGCGCTATTCAAAGGTGTGTGTGTGTGTGTGTGTGAATTCAAAGCAAGCAGAATACGGTTGTTTCTGGAGCACACACAATTCTATCGCAAATGCTTACTCAGAATTGATTCAGAATCTTTGAAGAGAGAATTGCGATGCATTGGAGCATTTAACCATCTCTATAAAACATGCATTGTGGTTCACAATATTATTTGAGATTTTATTCTGTTCTAATATTTCATTCATCAATAAAGTAAGGTGCTTCTAAAAATCCATTTGAAACTCCTCAAGATGCTAATTCTCTTCCAGGTTAAGAGGATGTGTCTTCTAAGGACTTTTTAGAACCTATATCTCACAGTTAATGTCTCTCTTTTATTCACAGTGGAGTTTCTATGGAGCCATACTACAGAGAGCATGTGTGTGGGATACATGTCTGCCCAGGACAGTAAACCCAGGGTAAGAAGTTCCCACATCAGAACACCCTCATCAGAGGCTCTTCACTGTCTCCGCAATTGCAAGGGGATTTGGGGTGGTTAGTCTTTATGCTTTTCTGGTTCCTAGATATGGCTTGGGTCCCTGCTTCAATTTAGTCATTAGCATGGAAAAAAACATTTTTTTTGAATCTGTTATAATAGTAATAGCACACCTTTCTTAAATAAGATTTCAGGCATCATGCATGCCCGTAACACCAGTGGTTTGTGTTGAGTTACATACCAAATACTTAAGGTACTACCAAATACTTAAGGTAATACTTAAGGTGCGGTCACTTTAAAGGGATGCTCCACTTTTTTTGGAAATAGGCTCATTTTGCTACTTTACTACTAGTTCAACAGTTGAGTTTTCGAATCCATTTAGCTGATTTTCTGATATTTAGAAGAATATCAGTAACCAGACAGTTTCTGGTCTCATTGACTTCCATAGTAGGAAAAAAATATATACTATGGAAGTCAATGAGACCAGAAACTGTCTGGTTACTGATATTCTTCGAAATATCAGAAAATCAGCTGAATGGATTCGAAAATTGTAAAACTCAACTGTTTAACTCTGGGGGAGTTGTAAAATGAGCCTATTTCCAAAAAAAAAAAAAAAGAGGAGTATCCCTTTAACTTTTATTCTGTGAATTTTCATCAGTGAAATCTGCATTTCCATGGGTGAATTGTAAGTAAATTTGGAGCCATGTGATGTAGCGAAAGATTTTACCACACAGGCGTATCATGTTCAAGTTGGTCAAGTAAATTCACAGATTTGACTCACAGAAAGATGCTTGGTTTGATAGTGACTTCACTGCGAGATGTGCACTATTGTTACACTACATTGATTTTTGGGGTTTGTTCAAGTGTGAGCAATATTAATAGAGATGCTTGTCTATGCAGTCCTCACAATTAAGGTTTGTTAGTGTTATTCAAAATTATTAATAAAGTATTGCCTAAACTCTTATTGACTTATCTTTGGCACTTGGGACTTGGCAGTCATGTCCTAATGCCTAAAAAGTGATAAAAGCATGGCAACATGCACAAATACACTTCTTATATTTTTAGTATCAGTCCACAAGTTTCTGGTATGTAATTGGCAGCAGGTACTCATAAAATGAACAATCCTGCTGAATTGTGACAGGTCTTTCCACCGACGACTGCTGCAGAAAGACACCAACTCATTTCTGTACCATTCCAGAAACATTCCTCCCATTCCTTCATGCATTGTGCTGCTGTGTATGTGTGTGTTTGATGAGATGAAAGCCCAGAGCTGATTGGCAGCTCGGCGAGATAGAACACAGTCCAGAGCTCTAGGAGTGTGTGCCGTTTTAACCGTTTCTATTCACGCTAGTAGCTCAGAGCGTGTCTAGAAGTGTGCATTGACCCATTTTAGAATAGTCCTTTGTTAGGTTTGTGCTCTGAACAGGGGCTCTAGTCAGTTCTTGCAGAAGCCAGTGTGCTCTTTATCCGGTCTATTGTCAGTGCAGATTGGCTGGAAGCGGACCCTCTCTGTTGCTTCAAGCCCTTTGGCTTTCATGCCTGGCATTGATGAATCTTTTACATTTAACAAACCACTCTTTACCTCCAGATCTTCTCAACCTGTTCAGTTTGTATATCTGTTAGCACAGTTGCAATGTTAGGCCATTTTTAATTTAGCTTACATTTCTTTTTTTTATCCATACATTTAAAAGAATTCCATGATGTATACTTTGCACAGCATAAAATTATAACTATTTACACAGGATGTTTGTCGTCATGAAACTGTACACATAGGATACGGATGGGCCTCTGTGTTTGGTGCACTGACAAACATGTTGTCCGATATATAGCCTGGAATGTGGATTGCATGTTTTCTTTTTTTCTGGCAAGATTTCAAACCTTCCAGCTCAATTCCCAAATCCACACGCATCATTGCTGTTGGAGAAGAGCTGGTTTTCTGATGTCCTCTCATCCTTGCTCTGGGATGCATTTCATGTACAGTGATGTAACTTTCTGATTAATCACCATTGTTATGATGCATCGTTGAGGAAACTTACCAACTAGTCATGATTGTTTTCCAAAGCCGTAGTGACTCTTTTGCTCCTCTGTCTTTGAACTAAATTGGTTCAACAATATAGGTCTGTCGTAATTAATGTCACGTGAATATTTTTCTGCTAATTAATCTATTTAAGACATCCGAAATTCTGCTGTAAAAAATGGTGGCAGTCATTAATGACTATTTCACTGTTTTTGTTATTTTGCTTTATTCCCGGGTTCATTCATTTAATTGATTTTTATTAAGCCGCGTTTCCACTGAAATTACCCATGACAATTTGTCTCAGGAACTCCCCAACCCTGAACCTTAAAGCCTGAACCTTTCGTTGGTCCATCTGCCGTATTTTTTAAACTCCATAATTGATTCGAAAAGCAAACAGCAACAGATTTTTAAAAATCTGTGTGGAGTCAACCAATCAAAATGCGGTATGGACTCAACCAATCAGCATGTTCAGCGCCCAAGATCCACCCCTGAAATTTCCTAAACTTTGAAAAAGTACTACCTCGCAAGCAGGGACTTTCAGAGGGGGAAATATTTATCACACTGAGTAGTACCATCCCAAAGTCCCTAGTTCCTGGGGAAAGTTCCTGCGGTGGAAACGCGGCCTAGACGACAATTGTGTATGTCGTTGCTCCTTCCACCACAATATTTAAATAGAATGAAATATATAGAATTTACTGATTGTTAGCTTGCTTGTTGTGCCCAAGAGCACGATCTATTTAAGTCCACATGTCATTGAACAATAAACTGTTAACAACGCAAGTTTGTGATGCTGTTTGCTAGAACTATGGTTGCAGGAAACGGCAAATCGGTGAAACTGTTGTTAACGTCGCAACTTGCAACCATAGTCGGCTAACAATGCTTTTGGGAAATGCATCCTTGGTTGCTGATAATTGGTTACACTGCTCACTCTTTCCTTTTTCCATTTAGCCCCTCGAAAGAAGGGATGGCACATTGTGGCTGAGAACAAAATATGTGAAAACCACAGCTGAAGCACGGCCATTGTCATATATCTGTTTTTACACTGCGGCCCCACTTCTGCTTTAAACATTCTGGGTTTTAGCTCTTTAACACATCATACACACATTTTTACATGGCAATTAAGAAAGAATTTTAATGGCATACTTTTGGTCTCAAACAAAGCAGTTTTCTGATTATATCCAACTGCTTAAATGTTTGGCTTGCATCTAGATGTCCATCTCAGTCAGTGAATCTCTGGTTTGCCACACAGAATTGAGTCTAATCTTTAGGTTGCGTTAAGACTTCATGATTATTTCCAGCAGTGGTAATTCCGACCACATGTGAACCATTCCAGATAAAACACTATCATGTAGATTGAAATGTGTTCAACTTCAAAACCCTGTTGTCATTTATAAGAAGAATAAGTCCAATTTACACTTGACGATTGGAGGGGAATAACATTTCCAAGTCAGAATTGCGAGTCATAAACTCACAATTGTGAGGAAAAAAGTCAGAATTGTGAGAGAAAAAGTCGCAATTACCTTTTTATTTTTTATTCAGTGGTGGAAACAAGCTTCCATAGATAGCAGATCACAAGAAAATATACAGAATCAATAAAAAATCTAAGTAAATGTAATTTATGATTGAAATATATACAATGACAAAAAATAACTAAAAAAAGACTGAACATAACGAACATAACTTTTCAATTCAAGCAATTCTGACTTTATTTTTTTGCAATTGTTTATATCTCGCAATTCTTACTTTATAATTTGTAATTGCATGTTTATATCTTAAAAAAAGGATGTAAATAATTGTGAGAAAACAAGTCAGAATTGTAAGACAAAAATTCGCAATTATCTTTTAAATAGTTTTCTGTGGCGGAAACGAGCTTCAACAAGTTATTTGTTGAAAAAAAGGGAAAAATTTATTTTCTAAAAAAGGGAAAAATCACATAGACTTCTAAAGAAAGGGGGACCTGAGCCAATTAGTTAAGTACCGCAATATCACGGCCAATAAGCAACCACCCAGAACCCCCTTGTAACTGACCACATAGCATAGTGCTAAAACCCACTCTGAAGACATTGGCATCTCCTTGTTACCCCTAGCATCTCACCAAAACATCTTACAGAACTCTAATAGCCAGAATATTTGGGCCATGTTATTGCACAAATTAATGTAATGGTCATGTATAAAAAAAGGGCTTTATGGAAAGAACATTGGAATAACGTTCCATGGGGTTGCAAAAAAAATGTGAAATGTGAGTTGTGTTATGATTCCTCCTGTATTATAGTTGCCCTCATCCTTTACAGTAATGTCTAAATGCGTTTATTGTTATATGGGTGTGTGAGCAATTAGCAGAAACACATTAGAAAGTTGGTATTTTATGCCTGTTACTTATCTAGATTTAAGATATTTTGGGGCTTTTTTAACTTTATTTGATAGGACAGTTGAGGATAGACAGGAAGTTATAGGAAAATCACAACCTGGGACTCAAATTCGCGTCACTCAAAGTTATGTGGCATTATTGCTCCGACAAGCTACGCCTTTTGTAAAACACAATGTTTCAGTTGAGGTTGTTGTGTGGACTCCAATTTTCACTAGATTGTTGGAAACAAGTTAAATGCCAACTTTGAAGATCCTTTTTTTTTATAACCGATGATGCAATATATCAACAGTCTTATGTAGAGGCATGGGTTCAATACCATTTCAGTGACCATTTCAATACCATTTCAATACCAATTCCATTTCATTTACAGTATATAATTTAGATTTGTTTATATTTTAGTGTGCCTGTTTTTATTTACTAAAAAAAATCTGGATTGCATTTTATTTTACCATTTTAATTTTCTGGATTTATTTGGATTTATTCATCCAAAATTTGCTAAAAAAAGTCATTTACATTTATTTGACTTACAATTGTGGTGTCTCACAGTGGATTTGAACCCGGGTCTCTCACACCAAAGGTATGTGTCTTATCCACTGCGCACTCCTGTGTTATACTGTAAATCCAATTTTTATTAATTATTCCGTCACTCCATCTGTTTTTTCTGCATTACAGAAGTTATAGGTCCCTGTATTCTAATTATGTCATGCTTATTTTTAGATTAATTTAGTAATTATTCATTTACTTTATTTTTTCTATTTATTTATTATTACTTTTATCTTTTTTTCAGAGTAGATATTCGCTTGTGTTTGTGTGATGTTCTATTGTTTAGTTTTAGTTATTTGAGTTAGTTTTGAGCTATTGTCTTCTGGCTTGCTAGTAATCTACCCGCGCTTGAGCTGGAGGTCACATAGACTGTGTGAGTGAGATATGGATCACTATAATAGCATAACTGACACACATGGATGTGCTGAAAGGGGTCACAGTTTTCCACTGACTTGTCACCCTATGCGTGTTGTCCCGCCATGAACCAGTGCTTCCAACAGGTGGCCCGGGGCGCTCTGCGATGATACCTTCACTTCTATTCTCCTCGCACATGCTTCTGGCTCCCCGAGGGCCGCTTATCGTTGACCGACAGAGAGCGGGACCGGGGTATATCCCTTTGATTGCAGTGAGGACACCTCACTCCCACTATTCAACAGCTGTGTGCTTCTCCGCCACACTCATACTTGACTCTGTTAACACTCTCTCTTTCTCTCTCTCTGTTTGCCAGACTCACATATCCAGACTTCCTCCTGGGGCGGTGGCCGGACAGTCGCTGGCAATCGAAGGTGGAGTCTGTCGACTTGGCACCGTGAGTGACTGAAGCGGTGTGATCTCATCCTCTATTTCTGCAGCATAAGCAAGAGCTTGATGTTGTGTCATCGTAGGACACCATTATAAAGGGACAAAAAGGTTGCAATATGTCTTTTCTTCCATCTTTTCTTTCTTTATTGCACAGATATAAAAACATTTATTCATTTATTCACAATTTCCTTTTCTAAAACATTCCGTGCTACTTTTGTGTTCCATTCATGGGCATAGCATAGACAGTGTCATCTGTGTCACTGTCACTTGAGATGGGGGGGACGGGGACAGGGTTAGCAGGGTAATTTGCCTAAGGCGTCTGCTAAGAAAAGGACATGCCAAGTGCACTTCAGGACTAGTGCACTGCTCTGGTTTTAGTGGGCTTCCAAGGAACTCAGCCTCTAATATGTGCTGGACAAGACTTGATGCTCCATTTCTATTCCTCTCTTAAACAATATGCACCGTCCTTTTCGTTGTAAATAAGCTAAGGGTTGTCGAAACAGGGTGGCCATTAATGTAAACGGCTTACTTGATGTTTGATATTACTTTTACTATTATGTTTTATATATAGGTAAGGTGCTTGTTTTGTGCAAAAGTGCAGTTTAGTAATTCATATTATAGGTCTGAACATTTCCGGTCTGAGTGGAAATATTTGACGTGTGCTTGATGTGAGTCTGGTTAAGTCGCAAATGCGTACGCAGCGTGGAATACAGGATAAAATCCTTTTTGAAATTTGCAAAAATTGCCTTTTCGTTTGACTTTTTTAAAGCTAGGAATATCAGTTTAAAATAAAATTAACTGTTTACTCACTCTCGTGTCATTCTAAACTTGTATAGTTTACTTTCTTCTGCAGAACGCAAAAGGATCCTTGGCATTGTTTTACTTTTAGTAAGTTTTAAAATATTGAAAAAGATTCAAAATATCATAAAAATGATCCATTTGACCTGAGTCTTTAGAACTCTTACTGAGCTCACGTGATATTTTGGTGCTTTTTACCTTGAAATTGCGATCTGTCTATTTTTCTGATATCCAACTTTTGATCTGAATGACACGAGGGCGAGTAAATGGGAGAAATTTATTTTCAAGTGTACTATTTCTTTAAAGAGTGGGACTATTCTCAAATCTAATGATATGCACTGTTGAAAATATGTTGAACCGTGGTTGTTACACTTTCACCACAAAGTTGATGGCAGTAGGATCTCAGAAAGATCTTCTGATGAGACTAGATGCACACGCACTTTTGCTCAGCGTCTTACTAAATACGTGCACTATGACTAACTGCACTGTTCGTGTGTACTAAGAACGTGGCGCATGTTTCACAATCCAAGTATGCATTTCTTTTGCGTACTTTGAGTTCACTTGACCTTATTTGAAAGCTGCATAGTGCACTTCTGTGATTAAGCTGTATTAACATGTCAACAGCTTTGTGTGTTTTCTAATGCCATGTGTAGTGCTCAGGAGATGAGACCCCCCAAAAAAGCAAGCTAAAAAATGACTGTTAGTCCATCTTTGAAAATGCAAAGTATATTTTAGGTCTGTATTTTATAATGGCAGAAAAATGAGAGGATCTCTAAAATGTATTAATAAATTACACTGAATCAAATATGTTGACGGACGGTTATTACATTGATGAGGGTTTTTCGGCAGGGCTATTATTTCAAGTTCTGTAGTTCTTACTTTACTTAACATTTTTGCATTACTATAAAAATCTATGATTTATGATATATATATATATATATATATATATGCTTATTTTAGTTTTACTTGACCCTGCATTTATTATGAAATGTTTGTGAACATTTCCAACAGCAGATTGTAGTAACCTCTTGCTATTGTAATGCTCAATAAAACGGAGATATGACGTGCAGTTCAAAGTGTCGATTTATTCATTCATTCATTGACTGTCTCCTTCTATATGTACTAAAATGATTAATGTA